>ML261226.1:4567-108395 GCA_005239495.1 Nicotiana undulata
GGGGACTCATACAACCCCAAGAAGAGAAGGACTCCAAAGTCCATCAAGTCTAAAGCCTCAGTTTCCTTAAAGAAAAGGAAAACTGATAAGTCTGTTGGTGTACCTGTTCCAAGGGTACGAGCTACGAGAAATACTATTCGAGAAGAAGAGGAGAAGCTGGAAAAAGCTCTGCAAGAGAGCAAAAGAAAGAAGGATGAGAAAGGGAAAGCGAAAGTGGAGGAGCCTGTTGAGGCTATTGCTGTTGATGAGGTGTTGGACCTGGTCCAACAAGAAGAAAAGGTTGCTCCAGTGGTGATCAAGACACCCAAGCCCAAATTGGCTAAGACTTCCACAAAGAAGTCAGCACCTATGTCTGCTACCACCGTGAGTACATCTACGAGGACAAGGTCTAAAATAAAGTCAAAGAAGAAAGTTCAGATTGTTGGGAGGGATGATGATCCTGAATGGAGTGGAGATGAAGAGAAGGAAGTTGGAGAAGTGTCGATTGACAGAGTTTCCATGTTTGGCAAGAGACATATCTTGAAGGGAAAGTTACTGAAGGATTTGGAGGAGCCGGGTATGAGGTACTTAATGGATATTCTGGCAGCGCAAGGCTGGAAGGACATGGTCCTTCGCATTGAAGGCAGGCTGGTCAGAAATGAGGTTGTGGAGTTCATGGGGAATGCAACTGTGATTGGAGGAAGGGTTACATCAGTGGTCAGGGGAGTTGAAGTATCCTTTGACGCTCAAGAACTGGGAGTCATTCTAGACATTCCATCTGAGGGCTATGACGACTATACAAGGTAGAGATGGCCTTGCTTGGATGGAATCGCCTCAGCAATCAACATCACCAGATTCATTTGTGACGATGAAGAGGAGCCTAAACCCAGGGCTGTGTACAAAAGCGAGATGAAGCCTGAACACAAGTTGTTCTTTGAGTTTGTAATTAAATTTCTGCTGCCCAGACAAGAGCGCAGGCACATTGCCAACTACATGGATCTAACACTCATGGAGTGCCTGTACAGAGGCAAGTATATCAATTAGCCATCTTTAATCATCCAGCTTTTGGACAGAGTGGTGAATGGCACCAAGGCCCATGCAATTCCTTATGGCTTTATCCTTACTGCAGTTCTGGCTCATTTTGGAGTTCCCACAAAGAAGGCTGAAATGGCTACTGCAAAGGATTTCTTTGGGAAGGACACTTTGCTGTCATGTGATTACACTGTCAGTGCCCCGGCAGATGAACCTGGTTCATCTCGGAAGCAACCAGTCAACAGCAAGGTCCGTACTCTGGTGCAAGAAAGCGAGCAAAAGGATATGGAGATCCTTCGCTTGAAGACTCGCTTAGTTGAGGTGGAAGCTGAGCGTGATGCTCTCAAAGCTGAATTAGCCAAGGAGAAGGAGAAAAACGAGGGTGTCTTACACCAAATGCTGTCTCTTCTCCAAACCAAGAATCCAACCTCTTCTACACCACCCCAGACTTAGGAATTTCTAGAACTACCCCCTCCTATCCTATCAAGTGCCCAGTTCGGGACTGTGTCGAGTGTCTTTTGTTTCAGTTTTTAATTCTTTCTTACTCATGTTTTGGGTGTTTTTGATTTTAATCTGTTTTGGTGTTGATAATCCATGTTAATCAATGAAAGCTTGGTGTTTTGACAAAGTCTCTATTTATGATTTAGCTTACATTATTGGTTTCTTGTGTTGATTAATCATTTTTGCTCCTGCAGTTGCCTAAATTGGCCATGATTAAGAATTAATACCTGGTAAGTATCATTTTGCAACTTTTCGATGATGCCAAAAGGGGGAAGATATGTTGTTCAAAATTTGTAAAGTGATATTTATAACCTAATGAACCTGATTCTTGGTGATTAATGCTCACAAATATACAAAGTGTTGGATGTGTATACAGGATAAAAGCATAGAGTTTCTCATCATCAAAAAGGGGGAATTTGTTGGCCCATATCACTGAATGGGTTTCGAAGATTGACAAAAGGTGTCAAGTTGAACCAGGTCCATCATAGCATACACATCTGAATGAAGCAGTTGGAACAAGAATCGTACAAGTCTAGGAGATATCAGTGATTGCTGAGTATCAAAGAACTAAGAGAATGTCTCCTAATACGAAAAGGTTGCAAACTGATAGAGATGACAAAAGTTGATTTCAGACAGGACAGAAATAGAGGAAGGAAGTTGAGTTACAATCAAACTCGTTTACCAAGGAAGAGTTGGATCAGAATTGAATCATGGACTCAACAAACGGACTCTATAAATAATCAATGTATTACTGCTGAAAGAAGTGACGCACAAGTACTAAAGTGAATCAAGATCTGAAGCAAAAGTTCCCGAGATATTTTGCAAGCAGAATTGTTGTGCGATACAAAGGCTACAGTTCAACTAGAAGAAACAGTTCCATCGTTTGTGTATTGAGTCTAGTTGATTGTAGTAGGAGTTTTAATATTGTATCTTTTCAGCTTTCATAGAAGCAATTGTAATAGGTACACATTGTTCAAGTTAGAGTTAGCTTGAAATCTGTAGAAATTAGCTAGAGGCTAGTTGATACAAAGAGGATTAGAGTTAGTCCTAGGATTACAAAAGAGTTTATTTTGTAAGTCCGTTTTGGCTCAGAGTTTTAGTGAAGAGTTTGAGCAAATCCTACTGAGGAGTAGGTTGAGGTTTTTTCACCTTTTGATCCAGGTGTTTTCCACGTAAAAATCCCTGTGTCTTTACTATTACTGCTTAATTATTCCGCAAACAGTAGTAAGTAGTATACTAAGAAGAACCATGTTCTTCTTATTAGACAACACTCAAAAATTGGGTACTGCACAATTAACTTGTAATATTGTGTAGTATTGAAGTCTAAAACATCAATTGTTCAATGCTAATTATGGTAAAACACACTATTTTACACTTGTTCTTGTCAAGAATTTTTGTTTTCAGGTTAAATCATGTCAAAATCACAAAATACATCTACACATGGCGACAATGGCCTCAGACTTCACGAGGAAAATCAGGATGTGATTTCACTAGGAATCGAAGTGCCACAGGCTGAACTTGAAGGGAGCACTACCCGTTAACCCGGTCGACGTCAGTTCACATGTTGCTCTGAATGCAGACTTAGGCGCAGATCCCGAGGGAAATGTACGCAGAGAAGGCCAAACTGACGTTC
Source organism: Nicotiana undulata (assembly GCA_005239495.1). Taxonomy (NCBI): domain Eukaryota; kingdom Viridiplantae; phylum Streptophyta; class Magnoliopsida; order Solanales; family Solanaceae; genus Nicotiana; species Nicotiana undulata. The sequence continues at coordinate 7,713 of ML261226.1, forward strand.
GAGGTACAGAGCAGAGGAGACGAAGGAGTCAGTCTCCGAGTAATATTCGAAATTCTTCAAGCTCAACAGAGCATGTGCCGGAAAGATCGGGTTATAACACAGTTATAAAATCAGCACAAAGCTCCAAATAGGGTCTAGCAGGAGACTACTCGCCGTAACGAGCCTGTGCCGGAAAGATCGGGTGATAACACCTCGAAAACCGATCATGCTATAATAAGGATGCTCGAGGAACTCACTAAGAGAATTGAATCAGGAGAGAAAAAAATTGACGCCAACGATAAAAAGGTGGATACTTACAACTCCCGAATTGACCAGATACCGGGGGCACCACCAATCTTGAAAGGAATGGATTCGAAGAAGTTTGTGCAAAAAACGTTCCGAGTGTGGTTACGAAGCCCATTCCAAAGAAGTTCGGTATGCTGGACATACCCAAATACAACGGGACCACTGACCCCTAATGAGCACGTTACATCTTACACGTGCGCCATTAAGGGTAATGATTTGGAGGATGACGAGATCGAGTTTGTGTTGCTGAAAAAATTCGGGGAGACCATGTCGAAGGGAGCAATGATTTGGTATTACAACCTGCCACCAAATTCCATCGATTCGTTCGCCATGTTGGAAGATTCTTTCGTGAAAGCACACGCGTGGGGCCATAAAGGTTGGAACAAGGAAATCAGACCTCTTCAAAGTGAGACAGAGGGATAACGAGATACTAAGGGAGTTCTTGTCTTGATTCCAAATGGAGCAAATGGAATTGCCACCAGTCACAGATTATTGGGATGTTCGGACTTTCACCCAAGTGTTAAATGAACGGAATTCGATAGCATCACATTAGTTGGAAAAAAATCTGATCGAGTATCCAGTTGTAACTTGGGCAGAAGTTCACAAGCTATATCAATCGAAGATCAGGGTCGAAGACGACTAGCTAGGAGTCCCTTCCGGTTTAGTACATCCAAACCGGTCGACGGGTAAAAATCAGAGGGACGTTGATAGAGAACCAAGGCCGAATAAAGATTAGTACCAGCCATATATTACAGATCGTAGGAACAATAGTTCGGGACGCAACTCCGCCCGGAACGATCGAAGAAGTGATCGAGGGAAAAATTCTCGGGGACTTATGAGTAAAACCGGCTTCGAAAAATATACGGATGTTGCACAAGCACCACGGCTATCGGAGTACAATTTCAGCGTCGATGCATCGGGGATTGTATCGACTATCAGGAGGATCAAAGATACTAGGTGTCCCAGACCTATACAGACCGATCCTTCTCAGAGGAACCCAAATTTAATGTGTAAGTATTATGGTACACACGATCATAGGACCGAAGATTGTAGACAGTTGAGGGAGGAGGTAGCTTGACTATTCAACGAAGTCCATCTTCGAGAGTTCATCAGCGTTCGAGCTAAAAATCACTTTAGGGAAAGAGACACCAATAGAAAAAATGAACAAGAAAAACCTCAACATGTCATTCATATGATCGTCGGTGGGTCGACATTCCGCAAGGACCAATCTTTAAACGCACTAAGGTGTCTATTACCAGAGAGAAACAGATTCGAGACTATGTGCCTGAAGTCACCTTATCATTCAATGATGAAGAAGCGGAAGGCATTTCTCATCCATACAACGACGCTTTGATAATTTCTATCTTGTTAAATAGAGTTCAAGTTAAGCGTGTTTTGGTGGATCCAAGTAGCTCAGAAAACATCATCAGATCGAGGGTCGTGGAGTAGCTCAGCCTGCAGGACCAAATTATACTTGCATCTCGAGTCATAAACGGCTTCAATATGGCCAGCGAAACAACTAAAGGAGAGATTATCCTATAAGTAAACGTGATCGGCACCATCCAGGATACTAAGTTCCATGTCATCGAAGGTGACATGAGATACAATGCACTGCTCGGGAGGCCTTGGATCCACAACATGAGGGCAGTACCGTCGGCCCTCCACCAAATGATGAAGTTCCCGATGACGGATGGTGTAAAAATGATATACGGGGAACAACATGCCGCAAAGGAAATGTTCACGGTCGAGGAAGTAACACCAATCTCGGCGCTATCAACTTCAGAAAAATCGAGCACCAAAGGCAAATAGACGACCAAATAGAAATCGCCGCTCCCTGCCTCGACCGAATTGTGGAAACATGTAATAGGTGAAGAAGAAGAAGAGGATTTTCTAACTCCTCAAACCTTCGTTTCTCCCGATGATTCTGATGCCACCAAATCAACGGTCGAAGAGCTGGAACATGTGATACTTATCGAGTACCTGACCGAGCTAAAGGTATACCTGGGAACGGGGTTAACCCCCAAACTCAGGAAAAAACTCATTCAATTCCTTATTGATAACATGGACTGCTTTGGATGGTCCCATTTAGACATGACAGAAATCCCACCAGAGATAACAACGCATCGACTAAGCTTGGATCCCAAGTTCAGACCAGTGAAGCAAAATAGAAGGCCCCAGTTTGAGGTAAAGCACTCCTTCATAAAGGACGAGGTAACCAAACTTCTAAAAATAGGGTCCATTCAGGAAGTAAAATACCCTGAATGGTTAGCTAATATAGTTGTAGTCCCTAAAAGGGGAACAAACTTAGGATGTGTGTAGACTATAAAGACTTGAACAATGTATGTCCGAAAGATTATTTTCCACTGCCTAACATCGATCGCATGATTGATGCCACGGTTGTCCACGAGATCCTTACATTTCTTGACGCCTATTCTAGGTACAATCAAATCCAAATGGACCCGGAAGACCAAGGAAAGACTTCTTTTATCACTAAGTATGTAACCTATTGCTATAATGTAATGCCTTTCGGGTTAAAAAATACAGGAGCTACATATCAATGCCTAGTTAAAAAAAGTTTGAAAAACAGATAGGTAAATCAATGGAAGTTTACATTGACGACATGCTAGTTAAGTCCCTGCGCTCAGAGGACCATTTGACTCATTTGCAGGAAACATTCGAAATCTTAAGGAAGTACAACATGAAGCTCAACCCCGAGAAATGTGCTTTCGGGGTCGGCTCGCGAAAATTCCTCGGCTTCATGGTATCAAATCGAGGAATCAAAATCAACCCTGACAAGATCAAGGACATCGAGGACATCACCATCATAGATAGTGTAAAATCCGTACAAAAGCTAACCGGGCGGATAACTGCCTTGGGTCGATTCATCTCGAGGTCATCGGATCGGAGCCACAGGTTTTTCTCCTTATTCAAAAAGAAAAATGATTTCTCCTGGACCTCGGAATGTCAACATGCATTGGAAGAATTGAAGCGATACTTATTGAGTCCGCCTTTGCTTCATACGCCGAAGGCAGATGAAAAACTCTACTTGTACCTGGATGTGTACAAAATCGCGGTAAGTGGTGTCCTAGTTCGAGAAGAGCAAGGTACACAGTTCCTTGTTTATTATGTAAGTCAAACCTTAGGAGATGATGAAACTAGGTACCCACACTTAGAGAAATTGGCACTTGCCCTAATAAGCTCTTCAAGAAAGTTAAAACCATATTTTCAGTGCCACCCCATATCTGTATTAACCACTTACCCGCTCTGTAATGTTTTGCACAAGCCTGAATTATCGGGCCAATTTTCCAAATGGGTTGTCGAACTCAATGGTTAGGATATTGAATATCAACCCCGAACGTCCATCAAGTCTCAAATTTTAGCAGACTTCGTGGCCGATTTCGCGCCAACCCTCGTTCCTGAAGTAGAAAAGGAACTTTTACTAAAATTAGGTACATCATCAGGGGTGTGGACCCTATTCACAGACGGTGTTTTGAATGTGAAGGGGTCCGGGCTCGGCATTGTTTTGAAGCCGCCCACAGGCAGCATTATTAGACAATCCATTAAAACTTCAAAATTGACTAACAATGAAGCCGAGTATAAGGCCATGATTGCAAGACTCGACTTAGCCAAAAGCTTGGGAGCCGAAGTCATCGAGGCTAAGTGCGACTCTCTGCTGGTAGTGAACCAGGTAAACGGAACCTTCAAAGTTCGGGAGGATAGAATACAATGGTACTTACACAAAGTACAAGTAACTTTACGCCGTTTCAAGGAATGGACTCTACAACATGTGCCTCGAGAAAAAAATAGTGAGGTCGATGCGTTAGCAAATTTGGGATCATTGGTCGAAGAGGATGAGATCAAATCTGGGAGTGTTGTCCAACTCTCGAGGTCCATAATCGAGGAAGGGCATGCCGAAATAAATTCTACAAGCTTAACTTGGGACTGGAGGAATAAGTACATCGAGTATTTGAAAAATGGAAAGCTCCCTTCGGACCCTAAAGAATCGAGGGCCCTTCGAACTAAAGTTGATCGCTTTACATTAGATGAAGATGGAACGTTATACAGAAGGACGTTTGATGGGCCATTGTCAGTATGCTTAGGACCGGGAGATACTGATTATGTTCTGCAAGAAGTCCATGAAGGCACTTGCAAGAAACATTTTGGCGTCGAATCACTAGTTTGCAAGGTTATCAGAGCAGGATATTACTGGGACAACATGGAAAAGGACTCTAAGGAGTTCGTTCGAAGATGCGACAAGTGTCAAAGGTTTGTACCGTTGATACACTGGCCCGGAGAACAACTCCACTCAGTCATATCCCCATGACCATTCATGAAATAGGGAATGGACATCGTCAGACCTCTGCCATCGGCCCCAGGTAAAGCTAAGTTCATTTTATTTATGACTGATTACTTCTCTAAATGGGTTGAAGCACAGTCCTTTGAGAAAGTTAGTGAGAAAGAAGTGATAGATTTCATATGGGATCATATTGCATGTCGATTCATAATACCAGCAGAGATAGTATGTGACAATGGTAAGCAATTCGTCGGCAGCAAGGTAACAGAATTCCTTGAGGATCATAAAATAAAAAGGATACTATCAATATCGTATCACCCAGTGGGAACGGACATGACGAATCAACGAACAAAATCTTCATCTAAAACTTGAAGAAAAGGTTGAATGAAGCTAAGGGAAAATGGAGAGAGATCTCGCCCGAAGTCCTATGGGCGTATCAAACAACATCGAAGTCCATCATAGGGGCAACTCCATTTTCTCTGGTTTATGGATCCGAAGCATTAATTTCAGTCGAAGTCGGACAACCAAGCGCCAAGTTTCGACATACAACAGAAGAATCGAACCACAAGGCCATGAACGCTAGCCTCGAATTGTTAGATGAAAAATGAAAGCTACATCGTTCGAATGGCTGCACAAAGCAACGAATCGAAAGGTACTACAACAGGAGAACCGACCTTCACCACTTCAGAGTCGGGGACTTAGTCCTAAGAAAAGTCACCATCAACACTCGAGATCCTAATGAAGGGAAGCTCAACCCCAATTGGGAATGACCCTACCAAAGCCTCGACATAGTCGGGAAGGGATCTTACAAGTTCGGAACGATGGGCGGCGAACCACTGCCGAACAACTGGAACATATCACTTCTCAAGCGATACTATTGTTAAGGTAACTTTCTCTTTTCGTTCATTCTTATACATATTCCATGCTAACTTATTACAGGAGTTCGATCGAAGATATCGAGACCTCAAGTTTTAAAGTATGCTTTGCACTCTTTTTCCCTTAGATCGATTTTTATCCCAAATGGGTTTTTCCGGAAAGGTTTTTAACACGGAAACAATTATGTGCTATCTGAGGACAATTCAACAGTATCCAAGGCTTATTTTCAATCAACCTCGAATATTGGGGGACATCACCCTCGTATGTTATGTGTTCAAGAAATGTGCCTCGTGTCAATGGGCCTCGATAGGAAAAACTTTGTAATGGGCCAAATGTCAAATGAACCGTGTCAATATATATTAGCTGAGTCCTGATGACAAGACATGTATGCATGTATAAATTATTCAAAGAAGCATTTTTTCTTTACCGAACATCTCGTGTCTCGAAGCAAATTTTCTACTATGCAAATCTCATACTTACAATTCTGGTCTATTATGCAAATCTCATACTTTTGTGAAAAATGGATCAATAGCCAATACAAACATACTTCGAACACTTGGTGACTACATACTCGAGTTATCTAAATTCGAAGTCACAAGACCTCAAAGAGGCACCCCCTGATATATAGGCCAAGGCCATCTTACTCAGGGACTAACATTTCGATCAAGTTCGGAATGTTATCGGGAAATAGGTCCAAGGGACATACCCGAAGGCTACGACCACATCAAAGTCTACGACCATATTAAAGGCTAAGGTCGAAATAACGCGGCTTGTGGACGTCTGAATTCCGCAATAAAGAATAGGATTTCAAATACTTTGAAAAGCCGGTTAAAAGGATACCCTCAGCAAAACAATTGATAAAGGGCTTCGATAAAATCAGCTCTTGAAAAAATCAAAAGGTTTCGATAATATTAGCCTTTGCAAAACCTCAAGAGGTATCAAACTATCTAAGGCACAGAAGGAAAAAGGGGGTTCTAACTATCGGACCCTAAAAAAACCTGATGGGTAAGAAATATATGCTAAGGCATAACGAACTTTTTAACTAAGTCTTCTAAGCCGAAAAGGGGAAATAATAGCCATTTTTAGAGGCCAAATCAGCCCAATCTAAAGAGCCAAAGGGCCAATACATTTTGAGTTTGAGACCCTGTTCTAACTTTGAACCTAAGGGTTCCAATATTCCGAGCTCGAATAAAGTTAACTATAGCTCGAAGATTCATTATAAAACCCTAAGGGGTATATTGTTGCAAGCTCTAAGCTTACTCATTACTTGGTAAAAACTCAAGGATTGTTTTATTCTAAGTTCAGAACTTACTCGAACTTAGTTTCAAAGTTAATAAGCCATCCGAAATCTCAAACACATCATGGGCTCGAGGATTCGCTTTTAAAACCTAAGGGTTTGATTCAAGATCGAAGCAATGTACGCTCAACCCCAACAATATAAATTTCCACAGGGCAAGAGCAAAGCAAAATCTGTCACAAACCGGAGACAAAATTAGGAAGAGAAAGAGCCTTTCATTTATAGAAAATATTTACAAAAGCCACAAGGGGCCTTACAAAAATAAAAATCCTAAGGGCCTAGTCCGCTTCGGGGGCAGCTTCCCCGGGAGTATCTTCTTCTTCAGGCCCCTCATCGAATCTTCCTCAGCTGCCCTCGTCATCATCATCTTCGCGTCCGAGGAGGCAAGCTGCCTGCCTTCGGCTTCGAGAACTTTGGCTCGAGCAATCTCTTCTGAAAGGTCAAAACCTAGAGCATGGACTTCCTCGAGGGTCTCCCTCCGGGACTGATATTTAGCCAAGTCAACATTCCATTGCTCTCGATCGGAAGCCTCACTTAGTTGCATTTGAGCAGCCTCAGCATCATCTAGGTACATAGCGATGGATTCATTCGCCATGACCTTTGTTTTCTTAATATCCGCCTTGGCCCCGGCTAGCCCAATTTCAAGCTCCTCGATCCTCTTAGCCTGGGCCGAGTTTGTCTTTTTGGAGCCCCGAAGTTAAAGCTCGGCCGATGAAATTTTGGCCAAGGCAGTCTATTTTTCCGCATCCAAGCGGTCTATACTTCTTTTTAACTGATCGCAATCGACCCTGATTTGATCGACCTCTCCCCAAAGCAGCTCGATCCTCTTCACCTTCTGCTGCAGCTGAGATAGGGAAGTGGTAGCCTCCACAGTTGGGCTGAGTCCGTACATTACCAAAAGAATGGTTACCTTCTTGTCCAGCTCAGCCTCCTTCTCAGGAGCCTTGTCCAGTTCAGCTTGAAGGTCCTTTATGGCCTCGTCCTTTTGGTTACAAAGCAGTTTCATAGAATTCCTCTCCTTCGAGACCTTCTAAAGATCGACCTCGCATTAGCTAAGTTCAGCTCAGAACTTAGCGTAGCCTATACAAAAAAGAAAAATGAGTTAGATTCAGGAAAAATGAGAGTAAAGGAGAAATGCAATAACTGGTACTTACCCAGGAAAGAAGATGTTGAGCCTCTTCCAAAAGAATTGAGGCATCACTGATGTCACTGGAATCGTCGACCCTAGTAAACCAATCCTGGAAAGGATCACCTACACTCGAGCCTCCGCCAATGCCAGGGTCTTCAACTCCCTAGCCTCCCTTAATGCCTCCTCAGAGAAGGTTTGGAGTGTAGATGATTGACCGGCTGTCACTGGCCCCGAGCAAGTCCCTCGAGGTGCTCTGATCGATCCTCTGCGTCTTAGAACTGGCTCCATCCGGTGTGGTTACGGTCGGTCGAGAAATAATCTCGACCCATGGAGATTCGGGGTCAGCGACCAAATTATTTTTCGAAGCCTCCTCAGCACGAGGCTTAGTTGCGGCCACAGCTGACGGCTCAGAAGGCTTGGCAACCTCGACGGCTTTTCTAGGTCGGACCGTCAATGCCAAGATGCCTTCCTCCTCTTCTTTTTCCTCCTCTCCCAGGTTCTGGACTGACTCAAGCGTGAGAGCTATTACGTTTCACCTCACCCTTTGAGTCTTGAGCTCGGGGTCCTTAGATTGTGAGACACTTTTCATCTTGTTATCTATCCCCGACTTCGGAGCCGGGGACTTGGTTCCTTTCTCACCAGCCGAGGGCCTCAGAATGGCATCCTTGGTCAGGCCTGCATTAAAAAATATTAGTGATATGCGGAGTACAGTAAAAATTTCAGAAAATGAGAAAAGAGGCCCTTACCATGATTCTTAGCCTCCTATATTCCCCTTTCTAACTCGCGCCATGCCCGTTCGGCATGGGAGGAAGTCGAGGTTAACTTTTGGACCCGATATTCGAGGTCGGGGACCGCTTGGAGTATTCAAGCAACAACTGCCAAATAAAAGAGAATATTAGACGGGGCCAAATAAGATGATAAGGATAGCGTTCGATATGTTACTTACGATTGGGGTTCCACTTTTCAAGGAATAACTGTCACGCCCCGAGCCTGGGGGCCGTGACGGGCACCCGGTACCTTACTCAACCGATTACCAATGTAACTTATCTCTCTTATTACATCATCATATACACGTGACACACGAGCCTAATATGCCGACATAATCATTTACAAACTCTAAACAAAGGCCGACAAGGCCATACAAGTATTCTTATACATGACATCTGTCTACAAGCCTCTAAGAGTACANCGTAATGAAAATACTGTAATACTGTATATATAGATTCTCTGCTCTCTTGACTGGAAGAAGACAATACTCAATTGAATATGAAGTTCCGATAAGGGAGAATAGTAACTTATGAGACTAGGAAATGTACATAAAATTTAGGAATATGAATTTTTCTATATACCTCGTTATCAACTCCTGTAATTACGAGATCATGCCAAAATGAAAAAAAGGTTTAGCCTTAACATACCTGAGTAGATGCTCTTGAAAATCCTCTAACACCCGGTAATCACGACAAAATACAGAACAAATTGTATGAAAGCTCGAAGCAATAACGTTNAGAGCGCACCAACATCTTCCGTTGAGATGATAGCCTACTTGGAGGGCTCTCGACCTGTCTATATGGACCTGTGGGCATGAAACGCAGTGTCCCCAGGAAAAAAGGACGTCAGTACGAATAATGTACTAAGTATGTAAGGCAGTATACTGAAAGCTGAAACTGAACTGATAATATAATAACTGCAGGTAGCTGGAAGTCAAAGATAATCCGATGATATGCTTACCTGCTGATACTGACTCAATTCTCTCAACATAACAAGTAAAATAGTTGTCCGACCCTATAAGGCTCGGTAAATATATATATATATATATATATATATATATATATATATATATATATATATATATATATATATATATATATATATATATATATATATATATAATTATATAACTGCTCTGCCGTAGTAGGCTCGCTCATAGGCGCTCGTCCATCTTAGGCTCTGTATCTCGGTCAACTAGGCTCGCTCATAAGCGCTCGGCCATAGTAGGTTCGGTATATAACTTACCATCTGATCAGAGGTTGCCCAATAGGGTCCTGCCCATCGATTATAGCTCGATCGTAATGAAAATACTGTAATACTGTATATATAGATTCTCTGCTCTCTTGACTGGAAGAAGACAATACTCAATTGAATATGAAGTTCCGATAAGGGAGAATAGTAACTTATGAGACTAGGAAATGTACATAAAATTTAGGAATATGAATTTTTCTATATACCTCGTTATCAACTCCTGTAATTACGAGATCATGCCAAAATGAAAAAAAGGTTTAGCCTTAACATACCTGAGTAGATGCTCTTGAAAATCCTCTAACACCCGGTAATCACGACAAAATACAGAACAAATTGTATGAAAGCTCGAAGCAATAACGTTTCTTGTGCAAACACCGTCTTGGCTGAATTTTTCCTTAAGTAATTATGATATTAAAATGTATCCTTAACTATGAAAAGAGTTAGGAGAGTCTTGGTGAAGTTTGAATAGATTATGCTTAACAGAAACGTTAGAATTGAGTTGCTGAAGTTATGGAAGCTTTTGTTAAATATCTTGGAATTAAAGTGTTGTTGGAAAATGAAAATGTTAGGCATGAAATGTCTTTTAACTAACATACTAGATTGCCACATAATCTAAAATGACTCTTAGTCATTTGATTAGAATGTGGCTTCTGCCACGTTATTTTTTCATTCATTATCCAATGTTTTTAATTAATTTAATTCGGTAATATTCCGTTACTCGGTAATTAAGAATTGTCTCAAATTACTTAAAATTTTACTTATTTTTAATACACATTTTATATCACATTATCATGGTCATATGGTACCTTATACTAGTTCATAAATATCGGGTATTAACCCTCGGCCCACATTTAACCCCAAAATGCCAAACTTTGACGAAAATTCATTTTCTTTGACTTGCTTCCTTTTCACCTTTACGAATTTGCTCATTACTTGTGAGATAGCATAATGCTTATAACCTCCAAATAATCCTTTACTTGGACTGATGTCAATTACCTTACGACAAATTCATCGTGCAATACTACAAGGTTCGACATCGTCGTAACTTAATACTGCGAAGTCTAATATCATCGTAATATTGCGGGGTGTAACATCATTCTTCCCTTTGGAACATTCGTCCTCGAATGTTGACTGATGCTCTTATCATTTTCATAACTTATAGCTCTTGTGAATACCTTAATACTCTCCTTGCCATTTAAGCAATTGCTTTGTGAATAAATCCAAAGTCTAGGGTATTCCCCTCTTTAGTATTCTTGCTCATATCATGAATTGTGGTCGAAATCTTTCTAATCTCGCAACTGCTTCTACCCCTGTCATGCAGTCTGTATGGCCCTGGCTTTGTAAGTGCGATCATGCGATTCATTTTTTTTTTCTTTTTTCCTTTTAGCTTTTAGTCAATCTCAAGTCCTTACTTTATAAACATATACAAGGCTTAATAGGATGCCTCTCTGGGCATCTATAGGTGTACTAAAGTTCTTCGCTCGATACTTTGTAGAACTTGCGAATATGACCATATCTTATTTCATAGATCTGGTTATCCATTCGTATGGATTTATTGCATCTTTATTGTTACTAAGGTATGCTTACCAAACTCCCAGTTACTTTTGTTGCCTATCCTTTAGGCATAAATCTCTGTCCTTTAATGCTCCTTCATTACCGTTCGTCTTAAGAATTATGGCCTAATCTCATGTCATACTTTGTAACCTGTATCTGTCCATTATTGATTCACCTCAATGTTGATCTACAATCCTCTACTTGAAGACATGAAACTTCTTACGCAATACATTGTCGTTAGGGCTTACGTTGCATTGAGGAATATTTGAAGTGATTTCCATAATCGTATTTCATAGTGTCTCAATGTGATTCTCCTTCGTGCCGCCAGCGAAATCTTTTCTCCTTCTCTTCTTTCTTCCCCCTTTTTTTTTGAATCATTATTCAAACGAAGGCCCAACGTCATCCTTTATCTGTCAAAAATTTTACCCTCATTTTATTACCAGGTCAACATTTCATTCTTTCTAAATGCTATTAATCTTAGACTCCTTGAGTTCATTCAGGCTATACTGAACTTTCAATAACTTAGAGAAACCATTTTCTCTCTTATTTTCATGGACTTACTCCCGAAGACTTATCCATTCTCGTCACCTTCTCACTTGCCTTTCCTCATTATTACTCATGTTTTCTTAAAACTTTGTCGCTCTACCATACTTTAGCTTGCGACCTATACATATCCATTTATACTACTCACAACTCTCCTTCAAATTGCGTGCACCATAGATTTCCTTATGTTATTCTGGAACGTCAAGCGAGAGATCACATCGTCTCCAACTCTTCTCTACCCTCTTAACTAGATTTCTCAGTACTTAGAAACCATAGGCTGGAAGACATGCCCATGATGATGCCGCTATCATTCCCGGTTATTGGATACCCGTGCTTATAGCCTTTTATCCGAAGTATGGACTATTCATAACTTTTTGCATTTGAGTATCTCGTACGCTGTTCACCTTTACCTTACTTACTTAAAATCTCGTATCATATCTTCTATCTTCATAACCTCCCTTCCACGTAGGTATGATTCACACCACAACTTGAAGCTCTATTATAATACTACAATTCGGTGGAAGCTTCATACTGACTTCTTATTACTGGCTTTATCGCATAGCCGTTATAGACTATGGTTGTTGTACTATCTCTCTCGTACCTCTGATTTTTAAGGGAGACCTTGCAATGTTCTCAATCAATATTTCTACAATTTCTGGGCCCAATAACTGGATTCATGATTTACTTCGTTGATGTAACCCCTTAGTTTCCTCCTTCTTCTGACCGGCCTTTATGTTGGCTTAAGTTATCTTCCAATCCGCGACTCATGGTATTAGTTTTTACTTTATCCCTCCATGGACGTTATGGAATATCCATGATATAATTTTCTAATAATTCATTCCTTTGTTTATAACCTGGGCTTAATTCTTTCTTTTAACTTATACCGGAATCTTCTACCGTTGTATGATTGTCAACATATATGCTGCATGGATAATACTACGAACTCTTAAGTGCGTTCATAACGTAACAAACTCTGGATCATTGATCAAATGATTCTTTCGTTCCTTCTTAGCTTTCTTTAAACATAAGCTATTACCTTTCCTGGCCTTTCTTCCCTCTTGTTGCGTGCATACTTATCATATCTTAGCTTTCACACATGCCAGAATTTTTGTACAACTCATGTGATCTTAGAATATTACTTTTGATTTTTACTTCCCGTTTACTAGTCACGGTAGGTTCCTTTTTCTTACGGAGGACGTACAATGTTGTTGTGGAACTGTTGTTACGAAACCATTTCTTTTTTAGGTCATTGTGCTTAGGTTGAAGCCTTCTTCCTCATTTCCTCAGCTAGTATTTCACTGTAGTAGTTAGGGAGGATCTATGACTCTTGTAAAGCAGCGAGCTTATTACATCGTATACCCAATACAATTTTTGATGTCCTTCCTCACCTACAATTATCCGTAGTTACTTACCTCCACACTTTTGTGCTTATATGGTTACTTCTGAAATGATATTTTGACTGTCTTCCCATTGGCACTCTTTTTCATTCCTGTAACATTCATATGGTATCTTTAACTACCCCGACTCCTATTTAAATATATCTCAAATATTACAATGTCATAACTGCGAGGCCGAATTCCCCATGTTAGGGTTCCCTGTGTTTATCTTGTATTGATCTGCTGATCTGTCTTTATTCTTTTGTCTAGCCATAACAAGACTCTTCCTGAATAAACTACTAACTGATCGTTGGTCCGTTCTAGTATCAATACTCTGCGTAATCTTTCTTGGGTCATTTCCTTTGTCTTAACTTACATCTTGTGCTGGATTTTTATTTATCAATAACATCCCGGGCCGGAACCCTTACTTCCTCTCCTTGGCGTCGTGCTTGCTTCATGTTCTGGAATTGTAGCATATAAGTAGGAGCTAAATAAGTGTAATCTTATTCCTTTTTTTATTTTTACTGCATTCTTCCTTTACCATTCCATGATTACTGGCTCTACTTTATTCTGACTTCATGGCACACCACTCCATATTCTCCCGTTTAGGGGAGTACTAACACTTAGTGCAACGATGATATACATATAAATGTTTTACTTCTTCATCCTTGGCGTCTTTTCACATCATCGATGACCCTTACTCGCCTTGCGGTAATTGTTCTGTACCAAGGATAACAAATTTCCTTACTCAAGAGGGATACATCTTGTGTAACCGGCACGTATAGTCCCTTCAGTTTAACTTTGCTCACGCTGCTTGCTTTAGGGAAGTGTTTTTCCTGAATGACCATTTTCTGAATTTCTTATGAATGTTCTTCTTTTGTCCATTCTATTAACGCCGGGGCAAAATCTGAAATTCTGATGATACTGACTATTATCCAGCCACTCAGTCCTTAATTCACGTTTAGTTATCCTGTTCACCAGCCCATACTGACTTGTATTACTTTGGGGGGTCTAACTTTTCCTTTTGTTCACGAACTTGTTCCTCGAAATGAGGATATGACTTTATGGCCTATATTCTTTTGTTGTCTCAAAGGCCTGTCACTTCTCGTCTTTTCCTCCACTAGATTATAAACTCTGTAATGCTGCCATTTGTTTTTCTCTGATCTACCGTTGTCATCCATATATCACATATTACTCATAATGTACTCTCTTCTTATTTCCTGCTAACATCTATGTCGATTACTTTACTCTGAAAACTGAACTAGACATTCTTTTGCTTTTATTTCCCCTTGCTCCATCCCTTGGCACTTCGAATTGCCTAACATTCTTTCTTTACTGGGGACTGGAGCCACACTAAGGTAATATTTATTCCTTGAAGGCTTCCAGTGCTCACATCTAGCTGTACCATTTTAGAGTGCACAATGTAGGTGTCTCACAAGGAGACCTATTACCACATTTGCAATATCCTTCGGAAATGTCAACTAACACAAACAATTCATCCACCATTTTGGGTCACTCTATCGTGATATTATGTCCTTCTTCTTAAACCATATATGTTAGCTCCCATAGAGCATAACTTAGATTGGTGTGGCCAATTATACATACCTCTGTTACTGTTGGAAGTAACTTAAAATGCTTATATCTCTCTTCCTGAATGGTATATAAGGATAATCTTCATTAGGTGGGTACCTCGTACCCTTTTTCACCTTACTTCCTTTACTTGTTGAAACTTGTACTTATCTTCTGAATCTCTCATTATCTTTCACCATAAAGGTGGATAGATATTCTTTCCTTAAGGCTCCTTTTCCAGAAGCTCACTGGGTTCTTCTGACTCGACTCTTTCACAACCGCATTCAATCCCTTGCCAACCATCTTTCTAAATGTAGGCATCGTCGCATTATGAATACGGTCGAGTTTAAGAAATGGCGTTCTTACAACTGAGCTCTACCACACGATCTAGAGTAAGAAGAAAGAGTGACAGTCCTAAATGCCATGTAGCCTCCTGCTTATAAGTGTGGTGCACGACACACCCATAAACAAGACTCTACTAGACACGGCTTGTAGACTCCCTAGGACAGAACTTCTCTGATACCATTTTTGTCACGCCCCAAGCCTGAGGGCCGTGACGGCACCTGGTACCTTACTCAACCGATTACCAACGTAACGTATCTCTCTTATTACATGATCATATACACGTGACACACGGGACTAATATGCCAACATAATCATTTACAAACTCTAAACATAGGCCGACAAGGCCATACAAGTATTCTTATACATGACATCTGTCTACAAGCCTCCAAGGGTACATAAGTATCATAAAGGTCGGGACTGAACCCCGTCATACCAATCAATA
The DNA here is from genome assembly GCA_005239495.1 of Nicotiana undulata. Lineage (NCBI taxonomy): Eukaryota > Viridiplantae > Streptophyta > Magnoliopsida > Solanales > Solanaceae > Nicotiana > Nicotiana undulata. The sequence continues at coordinate 23,442 of ML261226.1, forward strand.
CATGTCCTATATATACTGACCAAACAAGCAACTCCGAAGCAAATGGAGCGCACCAACATCTTCCACTGAGCTGATAGCCTACTTGGAGGGCTCTAGACCTGTCTATCTGGACCTGCGGGCATGAAACGCAGCGTCTCCAGGCAAAAGGGACGTCAGTACAAATAATGTACCGAGTATGTAAGGCAGTATACTGAAAGCTGAAACTGAACTGATAATATAATAACTGCATGTAGCTGGAAGTCAAAGATAATCTGATGATATGCTTACCTACTGATACTGAATCAATTCTCTCAATATAACAAGTAAAATAGTTGTCCAGCCCTATAAGGCTCGGTAAATATATATATATATATATATATATATATATATATATATANCTGATACTGACTCAATTCTCTCAATATAATAAGTAAAATAGCTGTCCGGACCTATAAGGCTCGGTAAATATATTTATATATAATCATATAACTGCTCTACCGTAGTAGGCTCACTCATAGGCGCTCGGCCATACTAGGCTTTGTATCTCGACCAACTGGGCTCGCTCATAGACGCTCGAGCACAGTAGGTTCGGTATATAACTTACCATCTGATCAGAGGTTTGCCAATAGGGGCCTGCCCATCGATTATAGTTCGATGGTAATGAAAATACTGTAATAATGTATATATAGATTCTCTGCTCTCTTGACTGGAAGAAGACAATACTCAATTGAATATGAAGTCCCGATAAGGGAGAATATTGTAACTTATGAGACTAGGAAATGTACATAAAATTCAGGAATATGATTTTTTCTATATACCTCGTTATCAAACTCGCGTAATTACGAGATCATGCCAAAATGAAGGAAGGGTTTAGACTTAACATACCTGAGTAGATGCTCTTGACAATCCTCTAACACCCGTTAATCGCGACAAAATACGGAACAAATTGTATGAAAGCTCGAAGCAATAACGTTTCTTGTGCAACACCATCTTGGCTGAATTTTTCCTTAAGTAATTATGATATTAAAATGTTGCGGGGTGTAACAGCAACATTTTCTACTCCGGTATTATATCACGGGTCTTCACCCATATAAATCGTCTCATCCAACCTCAATCCTTATCCTCGTCGATTCTCGAGAATAAGGCCTTTGTTACCCAACGCTGAAGCTTGATCAGCCCTCGATAGAGACGAGGACGGTACAACCTCGTAAGATGGTTCAGAGTGAACTCCATCCCCTCTGCTTTGCTGGAGAAAAAGCGCAGCATAATCATTATGCGCCATAAAGAAGGGTGGAGTTGCTCGAGGGTGACCTGATACCTCTTACAGAAGTCGAAAATCACTGGGTTGGCAGGGTCCAATAAGAAGGGGTAAGTGTAAACACTTAAGAACCCCTCCACATATGTAGCGATGCTCTCCTCGGGAGCAGGGATCTGCACCACGACCCCGGGACCCCAGTTTCAATATTTCCTCATGGACTTGACATGACTCTCTATTATTGAGCACATGTACATCGACACATGCTCACATTGGCCCGGTACCGATGAGGGATTCTCAACCTTGAAGTCGAATTTCAGAGTGCACGGACCGAGAACGTACTCATGAGGAGTTGGTTCTACCGGTGTTTTGTTGGCGGCCGACCAGAAAGAGGAATATGAAGCATTTTCCTTCTGCAGTAAAGACTTAGAGGTTTTAGCCATTTATGTAAGTGAAGAACGGCGAAGGAAGGTGCGAAAGCGGTGGTTCCGGTGATGTCAATGGTGGTCCAACAGTCGGCGGTAAAGAGGGAATAAAGAATGTTGGAAGGCATAGAGATTTGATTAAAGCAAAAGTAAAATTTGATTCAATGGAGGATGAAGTATTTATAGGCTCGTGGCGACGGTTCGGTGGCGCTGGTGGTACCACTAACTGACATGCATTAATGATTTAGGGAACTGGACTGAGGGGACGTTTCGGTCACATCCGACGCTTACGTCACGAGGATGACATCACGATCGAGGTTTCAGAGAATTGAGGTTCAAATCGTTTCACTCTACGAAACGCGCGGACTATCTGTATACAGTTAAAATTATGTATGTCCAAGTTTATAGGCTCGAGGGGCTACCCCAAGAATGAGCTCATAATGGTCCGAGCTCGAGCTTGAAGACACGAAGATGGAAGCACTCGCCGAGGATCGAGATCAAGCATGACCGATGCCGAGTAACGGAATAGCGAGATACTAGTAATCGGCCGAAGGTCTCGGCGGAAATTTAGGAAGGAATTGAACTGCTAACGGTTATTGACATTAATCGTGGAATTTGTTACCATCATTAGAGTTGTACCTTAATTAGGATTCCTCTACTATACAAAGAGGAACCCTGCCCATTTGCAATGACATACATTCACTGAAAACAATACATACTCTGCTCTTTATTTGCTTACATTTCATTATTGTTCTTAATACTTGATCTCGAGGTTATTCTTAATCAAGGTCGACGTGTTTCTACAACACTGGTTTGATTCATTTTTACCGCTTAACTTATTTATTTAATTCGTCATTTATTAATTGGTATTGAATCAGATCACGTATACTTAAAATGACATTATAAGTTTAATTGTTACTCGTATTTCAAAATAAGCAGTTTCAAAAGAATATTTTCCAAAATATTTAAGCCAGCAACCATGAAAAATTTAAAAAAGAAAAAAAGTTCCCTTCACGCATAACAAATCCGATGAAATGTCAGAATTGTCCGTGCTTCTGAAATTAATAAATTTGATAAATATCTTGATCTCGTAAAAAATTTCTTTCATTTCTTCGAGGTAATAAGAGAGAAAGGAAGAAAGTGATGGTGAAGAATTTACGCTACTATTTGGACTTAGTAGCATCAAATTGTGACATCTTGGACACCAAAGTTATTCTCATTGGTGTACAAGTGAAACTGACAAACCGTACCAATACAATAATTCGAATCAAATCGTGAAGAAAAAAAATTCGGCTATGGTTTGGTTTGATTTGGTTTGGTGCTAAAACAAATACGATCACATTTGTTTTGATTTGGTTTTAATTATAAAAAGTCAAACCAAAACCAAATCAACTTGACATTATATGTAGAAATTTCAAATATATTTAATATATAAATATATTTATTGTAGTGTATTTTATAAATATTTCTTAACCTTTTTCATAGTTTTATCTTTTAACGTATTATTTCAAGTTATGGCTTATAATTTTTGGATGCTCCAATAAGTTTTATAGTCCATAAATATTAGCAACTCAAATAAATTCTAAACCAAAATCAAATCAGTACTAATGCTAATAAAAGACATTCAATTCAGTTGTACCATGAATGACAAAAGTGTTGGATATCTATGTTTTTAGTTTTTCCATGGTTTAGATGAAATGTATAACTTATCTTTCTTTTATTGGTTAGTCATGTAAATAATAGTTCTTATTAGTCGTAATTTTAAATTATGTTTGTTTTCATTATGGCTTATTAATAATATTCAGTTTATGCGATTTTATTATCTTTATTGTTGAATATTTTTATACAATGCCATAACTCATCTCATATTTATGTTATTTTATTGAAAAACACTTTATATAGTTCTGTCTTACTAGGAGTCTAGGATTAAAGAAATATTTAGAACACAATTTTACGTTTTCTGCTATGAAGACTTCATGAAAAAGAACCCGAAAAAATCCGAAAACTCGAGAAACCTCAGATTAAAAACCCGGCTTTTATTGGTTTGGTTTGGTATTTAGATTTAATAACCCAATACAATTGGTTTGGGTTAGTAATTAATAAATCCGAACCAACCCGACCTATGTACACCCCTAATTCCCACGAAAACATTTCTCATAGATTTACGTAATAAAAATGTTGACATCCTCTTATATTTTGGTTTATTACAAACCTCCATTAATTTACTAAATTATATATAAAGATGGATGAGTATCTAATTGAGGTTCAACTTATCAAAGATCAGTTAGGATAACACTGTTATTGTACATTTCCAATGTACAAAAAGCTAAATCCCTTAAATTCATTCTCTTAGATTTCAAACGGAAGTCTCAATTTCTACTCTTTAAATTCTTGATAAGTGTAATAATCCATCAAAAAAATAAAATTATATTCAAAATTATGTTAAGAACACTTACCCTCGTAATTTGAGTGACTGACGCTCTCCAAAATCGCCTTAGAAACTTAATAATGAATTTGTCTGGCATTTATTATAGTTGCGCATCATTTTTGCAGGTGCGATGTCGCGACTGCCTTCTAAGGTGCGATCTTCGCACTTGCGATATCACAGGCACGACTCCTAGGTCGCAGGTGCAACTTAAGCAGTAACAACAAAAATCTGCATTGACCCCTTCTTGGTAAAATGCACACAAAATTATATTTACAATTCCAAATATCCTTTATGGACTTGTCCAACAACTCAAAATACCCACGCAATATCACAAATCGAGGCGCAAACTGAATAGAATTCTTTTTATTTATTCCCCTTTGATCTCCCTTTATTGAAGCTATGCTCTTTGGTGACTGGAACCCACTACTCTGGGATTGTAGCTGGTCATGCTGACCATCTGAGCAACCCCTCTTGTCTAATGAAATTTCTCTTAAGTTTTTAAATCTTCGTTCTTTCAGAAAACCTGAATCACTGTTAGATACTTCGGATTACTTTCAAATTTTGCACACAAGTTTAATTAAACTATATAGACCTATCCAAATTATCGTAACACCAATTGAAATCCAATAACATCAAAGTTAACTCTTAGTAACACTTATGAACTCCTAAGACTTCAATTTGCCAACTTTCGATGAATGGTGTCGAATCTTTTTAGGAACATCCGTAACCAAATCCAAATATATGTATAATTCCACAATCATCATACGAACATATCAGAACCATTAAAATCTGATTCTGAGTTCGTTTACACAAAAAGTCATACATAGGCCAACTCTTTCAACTTAAAACTTCAAGATAGAAACTAAGTGTTTTAAACATTCTCGAACCTCTTGGAACCAAAATCATTCGTGCTCGCAAGTCATAAATCATCAAATGAACCTATGAGAGGTCTCAAATCATAGAACGTGATGCTATAACTCAAAACGACCGATTGGATCGTTACATGCTATTTCTTAACCAATTGGTGATTTCCACTTCAATTCACCCACAAATTAAGTTATCTTGTATATTGAAATCAATAGAAACTTAAAATATTTTTATTTATATAATCCATCACTATACACATTCATCTTCCTTAGAACCCTAGTTCTTACATGCCCAATTCTAGAACTAGCATTGTCGCTCCTTAAATAATACTTTTTAAAAATCATTATACTCTCCTAATATCATTCTCATACTTGTATTTAAATGTGGAGCATAGATTTTACCTTTTGGGTTCAAAACCCTAGTTTTGAGACCTTATAGAGATTCTTGACTTTGAATAAATTCCTATAGATTTTGATCCTTGAAAAGTATTAGAACCAGTACCGAATGGTGTTATATGACTATTATAGTACAATATGTTTTACCTTGAAGTGTATTCATGGTGGAAGATCTCCTCCTTCTCATTACAATTAAATATCAACTTCAAGAACTAACTCTTTCTCTCTCAAAACCCACGTTTCATCCCCTTTACAATGAATCTGAAGCTTCACGTGCCTCCCTACATAGGCTACACATTAAGGCTACGCTGGGTGGCCTTCCCTTTCTCCACACCTGACATCTACTAGATTTGTCTACGCACCTGATGTCGTCATAACTTACACCACTAATATAGGTAGTGAGGCGGTCGAAGCAATAATAAAAATCCAACGCAAGTCGGGGCCGAATCCACAGGGAGCAAGATTTGGGATTAGGTATATACCAAGTGTGAATGTACGACGTGCCCTAGATTAAACTTTCACATATTATTTTGTTATTTCTACTTCTACTTTTACTCTATTGATTGCAATTGTAAAGCTAAGAGACAATGTTTTTTGGGCTTTTGGTTGTTTTTCAAGTGATAAAATATCTAGGGTTGCAACTTCCGCCTAGTTGGTTACCTAGCGGATTTAGAGCCTTAGGGCATGTTTGGTTGATCAGGATACGATATAACTATCACACACAATTATTCACTATATACCTCTCGGTAGTTTGAGTAATTTTTCCCAATTTGGCTTTCTCAAGACCAAATGGCTATTTCATGAAATAAGTGATAAATGCTCTAGTCGGGTCTTACTATCTCTAGGTTCGACCCTTTAATTGGAGCTATGAATTTCTTGAGTTCACCCCAATTCCTAGTTAGCCAACTTTTTCAAGACTTAGTCTCACTTTCTCAAGTAGAGACTAAGTCAATGTAGCATGAATCAATGTTTGCAACCATCAATTCCAGAATCCAAAAAGAACAAGGCTAAATATTATATACCCAATCATAAATAAGACCTAAATTAATAACCCATTAGGTACCCATACTAGGGTTGGGTCACAACCCTAGCTAAGGTTTTAGCTACTCATAGAAAATAAAGAAATTGAAGAAGAATCTAAGATAGAATTCATAATACTTGATTAATGAAAGAAAATCTAATGTTTAAAAGCTAAACTAGTACAAAGTTGCCCAATATAGTAAATAAAAACGGCTCTAAAATGCTCAGGTGCTCCCAACTTACAAACTTAACCTAAAAATGACAAAAGTTCTATTTATACCCAACTGAAATTTTTTTGACAAAAATGCCCCTGCGGAGGTTGTGCAGCCGCACAATTCTGTGTGCGGTTCGCACTTTGAGATTGACTGGTCAATTGAGCCTTCTGCGGTCGCATAAAAATGGGATGTGGCCGCACTTCCTCTAATTGTGTGAACCGCACATTTTTGAGTGCGACCGCACACTTGAACTTGGACTGGGGCTGGACCTCCTTCTGCGAACCGCACATTTATGAGTGCGGCCGCACAATAATATTTTGGTCCGCACATTTTAAAGCTTCCCAAAATATGGTCTTTGATCTCCTCTTCTGCGGCCGCACGGTAGTTGTGCGGTCCACATTCTCTGTAGGAATTCCATCAGTGCATCTTCAGAGTTTGCAGCCGCACACAGTATTGTGCGGTCCGCAATGTACCCCTTTTTGCCTTGTTTTGGTCCTTGTCCATTTTTACTCCTTTTTGAGTTGATTTTTACTTCTTTGCCTCGTTTCCCAATATCCCTGCAAGAAAGCACATTTCATTAGTTCTCGAGAATACCTTTAAGAATTTTTGAGCTAAAACGCAAGTAAAAAAAAAGAAATAAGCAGTCAAAATCCCTACTTATCAACTCCCCCAAACTTAAGCTTTTGCTTGTCCTCAAGAAATTAAGACAATTCCCACCTCTACTAGAAAAGGGTTATTTTGAGGTGGCTTAAATTGAGTCAAACACAAATCAATTGGGACCAACAATTACCAACACGCCCATGAATCATTAACAAGCCTATGATTTGAATGTTGAAGCACAAATGGCTCTAATGTGACACTTGAGCATCAAGGGTTGACTTTGTTCATCAAGGAAGCTCTCACTTTCATGCAAGTCGTTGTGGATCCCGAATACCTCCTCCTATACTCTCTGGAATCTCATCTCACTCACAAATGAAGAACTCAATTCAATGACTCGAGAAAGATTCGTTCATCACTCACAAAAGAATGTCACAAGCCCGGCTCTTAGTACCATATGTTTTCCCCTCATGTAGATCACCACTAATGTAAGCTTGCTCGTCTTGAAATCACGTAGGGCTTTTTTTCGGCATGCAGTGGAGGCTTTTGGACTAAGCAGGGAAATATTGGAATGGAATCGGTTCATCTTTCCTTTAGCACTTCATATTCTCTTTATGGCTCTTACTTTGCGGACTCTTTGAGTCATTTCCTTTTCCCTTAGGGGGGTTAGAAATACTTGACATCACTCTTTCTTTGTCATGCTAATCATATTCTCATTCTTTGTTTGCTCCATGCTTTGAACTTTTGCTTTCTTTTGCATCTTTTCAACCCTTTCACATTATTCACTTTCTTTTTGTGTTTTTCTTTTTGCTCTTCCTTTCTTTTTCCTTGCCTTTCTTCTTCTTCACTTCTTTTCTCTTTTTTGCCTTGAACCATATGTAAAATCCTCATATCTCCTTCAAACTTTTGTTTTTTCCATTTGAATCACATGAGTGCTAAAGAAAGTTCGGGTTCCAAGAGAGGGTTACTATAGAACGGTTAAAGACTTGTAACGTGGTTATCGAACAAAAAGGCTTTAGGCTCAAAAGGATTTACTAAGGATAATAAATATCATTGGTAGGCCATGGAAGGTTTCAAAACGGGCCAAGGAGAGCCTACAATCACTTCTCAAGCCAAGCGAATTTAGAATTTCGCCTATAAACACATTCGAGTCGAGTTCTAGACCATTCGCACGGGTAAAAAAATATCTCACCTCTCACACAACCGGATTGTTAATGATAATAAAGTCGAGGTCCCACAACAACCGCATTCAAGATTGAAAATTACTAATGGTTCAACTAAACCACCCGATGATTGCCTAATTCAACACAAGAGTCACAAGGTCACTAACTAGAGCTATTTTTTTACAAAAACTTATTTTTAACCATAAGCGTGTAGTTTGGTGTGTTGGTACCAAGTGAATCATGCTCGACCCTTATTTAATCATTAGTAATACTTGTTTCTACCTAAACATAAGAAAACTAACTCGATCCCTTAAGAAGGTTGTCACACCATCCATCGTTGGGAAGAGCCACCTGGTTCATACAAGACCCAGTTTTGGAAAGAACCGTGGCATTAAGAAAACCAAAGGCTTATTGTTCACTAAAACATACAAAGAAGCTAACAAATCAAAAAGAAGCTAATAAAGTAACTAAGAAGCTATACTATTAATAAAACAAAATGAAGAAGCTATGAAATAAACTACTGAAAGTAAGGCAACCGAATATACAAACTGAGGGAAATAGAATATATACACAAGAGGGATGAATATATACATAATGAGGGAGAAAATAAAATTAAAAAAAGTAAAATAAAAATGGTATTAAAGTTATTACAGGCCCAAAGTAATCAAATGTCATCATAATATCATATTGTCATCCAAAATGCACCAAAATGGACCACCCCCAGAAAAAGAACAAGGATTGTCCTCAATGCTTAGCAAAATCAAAACAAAAGAGGGCAGAGAGTAAAGAAAACTCCCTATGTGGTATCGGGGTGACTAGCAACATCACCACTCTCGATCTCCTCTAATTGTATCTCATCATCACCGGGCTGAGGGACAATAGGGTTGGTGAGCATCTGAAGCATCTCCCAACAGTGGGGGCAGTGAGATCTGGCTTGTCAAACTGGCCAGCTGATGCCTCTTTTCATGGTGTTGCTGGGTCAGCTGGTACTGATGGATTTGTCTCCATTAGTACGTCAAAAGGAAAATCACCTGCTGCTGCTAACTTCGTCACCTCCTTTCTCAAACTCTCGACAGCTTTCTTCGATGCCTGGGATTTTCTCAGCTTCTTCACTTGCTTGGCCAACTCCTCAATAGCACCCCCATGAGCTACTAGTGTGTCCATGATAGTCTTTTGGTTGTCCAGAATATTCTTCAATGTTTCCTCCACTGACGAAGAGACCTGTGGCACTACTAGAGTATAAGATTGTGCTACAACAGTACTGGATATGTTAGACAGCTTAGAAGTGTTTGTCTGCATCCAGTTGTTAAGGCTCGCCAAAGTCTGGGAGACTCGCAGCGCAGTGGGAGGATAAGTGGATGACGCTGCCACTAGAACTGAACCTGATGGCCTAGAGGATGAAGGTTGTTACGCCCCCTTTTTCTCGCAAAATCGGGTTTCGACATTTTTGGGACAACTCCTCTTGAGAGGTTAGGGAATTGGAATTGAGAGAGTCGCCACCTAACGGATTAAGGTGTGTTAGGGAACCTAGAGAAAATAACTCATACTACCAGTTTACATCACTAGAGATCGGGTAAGGGATAAAGTTACCTTGAGGGGAAGGTGTTAGGCACCCCTCGAGGTCTACAACGGTGGGTCCCGGCCAAACTTGAATTAAGTGAATTATTCTAAAGGGAAGAAAGAAATTTGGACAAATAAAATACTCGATTTATTTTAAAACAGGATTGGGGGGGGGGGGGGGGGGGGGGGGGGGGTCCTAAGTATTTTAGCTTATAGGACCACCACGTGCAATACTTTGTAACTCCCTCAAGTCGGGGTGTTACTCATAGCATTTAGCGCACGTACTATCATCTCCTTCTACCCGATTACTATATTTATGTTGTTACTTAAGGCGCTCTAGTGAATTCTAGTTCGTTTCCTATGCGTGCACTACCCGTCCCTTACCTATGGCCCTGGAGGTATTAGGACCTCTATTTGGGATAGTTCTAGACCCATCCTATGTTGCTCAAAAATGTAAAAGTCTAGGCGATAAGCAAAAACAATTAAGACTTTCAGATAAAAATCAAATATGGGCTCATATTGACCTCCACATATAAACAACAAATGCACGCAATCGCTTCGGCAAACTTATTAACCTTAAAGTCCTATAGGCAGGATACCTATGTGAGAAAACAGATGAGAGGTATTTTTATTAAGGCGAGTGTTAAGACCTGTTGTTTACCTACTGATTTTATTCAGTATAATCTGGGAACTTCAGGCAGTAATACATCACAATTATAAACCTAGAATTATTATTAAGTCCTACGGGTATATTGCCTAATTGATTGATAGTGGTGATTGTATTCAATACCAATTAAGATAATCCTATATGCATTATTTCTACGGGTTTAATGGATACTGACCTATAGACATGTTTTTAGGTGTTGCACTGATTTTAACTTTATAGAGACATGTTTTATTTCCCTTTTAATACTATAGGCATGCTATCTATCATATGAATTGATTTTGATCATATAGGCATGATATCTATCATATGAATTGATTTTGATCCTATAGGTATGATATCTATTATCTGAATTGATTTGGATCCTATAGGCATGATATCTATTGAGCAATAAGACGGGCATAAATTGTGCACATTGCCAAAAAACACATGGAACAAACATTGAGGTCCTATAGGCAGGATTTCTAACACATGTTTAATGAACAAGTTAATGCGTCCTATAGGCAGGATATCTAATATGTGATTTAATGTCAACCCTATAGGCAGGATTTCTTATATGCAAATATAGAACTCAGAATTAATACCATCAACGGAAGTCCTATAGACAGGATTTCTAAGCATAATAAAGAACTCATACAGTTTTTACCAAATGAACAGAATTAACAGTTTAGCTGAAACCCTATAGGCAGGATTTCTACCCAGTTTAACAAAAGGAAATAAGAACCCCCCCCCCCCCCCCCCCCCCCCAGATTTTACTAAATGTCCCCAGAATCTGTTTATTATAAAGTTATTACAGACCAGAATAGCAAATGAATTACATAACAGTAATGAGATATTATAAGGAGCCTTCATTAGGCCCAAATAAACATGGGAACCAGGCCTTCCAACCATAACAACTTTGAGGCACAACATAGTGATTCATCCATAGCACATATAGAACCAGATCTCCAGTGTGTCAAAGTTCCCAAGGGCCTTAGGGACCCAGGGCAATTGCTCACACCAGAACCACATATTCAGAAATAATTCAAAAGAGATTGGGAACCAATTCCTAGTGCGTCAAAGTTCACAGAAGTCTCACATAGACCCTGAACAGTGCTCACGCTGGTGTGGTTGAGGATAGAACATAAGAGACTAAGAGTGAAAGTTTTTAAAAGAGTAACAACACATAAAAGGGGGAGAGACAAATTTAAAACACTTTTTTATTTCAATTAGGCAGACAGATAAGGGAAGAAATCAAACATACACAAATAAGGAATGAAAATAAATCTAGAATCAATTGAAGTAGAGTTCAGTCAATTAACATGACATAACAGCGCGTAATCAGACGAGTAACACTCAAAATAAGGAAAATATCAATTAACAGGCAGTCTCAAAGCAAATAAGGTAAGGAAATAATGGAATCATGGTAGATTGAATGTAAATGAAGAAAGTATTAGTCACATATGAGAAAGGAAAAAGTATCGGAAAATTAGTAAAAGATTTCAAACCTTAATTTTTCAGTAAACCAAAAAATCGGCAGTAAAATAAGGTACATAATGTAGACAGGAGAATATTCAAAAAGGGAAACCATAATCGAACTGATTTAGCTCAATTAAAGCAGATGTGAAACCCTAATTTTGGGTAATCCATAAAATCAGCAGAGAAAAGGACACAATAATCACATAATGAACATAGACAAGAGTTTATTCAAAAGACAAACATAATCGAACCATATTTGATTCAATTAAGATCTTAAAACCCTAATTTTAAGTAAACAAAAAATTGATAGATAAATAAAGGCAAAGAATCGTATGTTTTAATGAAATGAATATAGACAGGTAGTTATTAAAAAAATATAGGATTGAACCAAATATGGTTCGATTAAAGAAGGTTTGAAACCATAATTTGGGTAAGTAAGAAGATTCAACAAACAATAGGCGGATTCAAGAATAACAAAGTGAATATAGATGAAAATAACATTAAAAAAAACTAAAGTTTGAACCAATTTTGGTTCGAATCAAAAGATCTGAAAACCCTAACTTAGGTTAGGAATGAATCAGCGAAAGATACGAAAAATATTCGTACTTACACAGAAAAGCTGATGAACATAGATGGAAAAACAACATGTTAGAGATTTTAACCAGCCTTGATTCGATCTCTACAGGATCTACTTGCCATTTTAAGCGTGCAATTTAGGTAACACCAAAAATGGGTAGCCGGTAAGAAAATAGGACCAAATAAGGTAAGGAATCATAGGTTGATTCCGTTTCTCAGTTGGAATCAAATGGGAAATGGGGATTGCGGCGCTAGGGTTTCAGAAGAGGGGGGAGGGAGGAAAATGAGAGAGTATAGAGGCGGCAGTTTGGTGAAAATGGATTAGGGTTAGACGGGTAGGTTAGTTTAAAGGGGTAGGATGATTGTGGACCGTTGATTTTGGGAGATCAACGGTCCTGATTTAAAGATGATGGGTCGGGTAATTTGGACGGGTACAGGTATTGGGTTAATGGGTATGGTTGGGGTAATGGGTAGTGTAAGTAATTGGGCTAGGTTCGAAATTAATTAAGAAAAAAAGGCTAGATTTTAAATACCCAATTAAATCAGTAAATAATTTATAAAAAATAACAAATAAATAATAAAAATATCATTTGTGCATGAAAATGATTTGAAACAATTACTTAACAATATAAAAAGTCAGTTTCTGCATAAATAATGTAATTATGCATATATATGGGTTATTATTGCAAAATATGCAATTTTAGCCCCAGGATGCAAAATATAATTATAAAAAATATATAAGAAAATATTTAAAGCTTAATATGGATATAGATGATAAAAAAATTAGATAATAAATCATCATAAAACTATTTGTGATGCAATTAACAATTATTTATATAATAAAAATACAGGAATAAATTGATTAAAAGCTTTAAACAATTAGAAAATTATGAAAAAATACTTGATGATGCTTATGCAATATTTTGAAGGTATATATTGTCACACCTCCTTCTCCACTACTCCCAGATTAATGAAGGGGTAATAAGGGAGTTTTTTCACTTTAAGTGACATTATTCGGATTTGGGATTTATTTTTTAGTTTCAGAGTCGCCACTTGGGATAATTTATGGTGTCCCAAGTCATCAATTTATTTTAAATCCCAAATCGAGGAAATTTGACTCTGTTTTGATTTGTCGGCAACCAGAAATCCGAGTAAGGAATTTTGTTAACCCGAGAGAAGGTGTTAGGCATTCCCGAGTTCCGTGGTTCTAGCACGGTCGCTTAACTATTAATATTTGGCCTAAATTATCTGATTTTTACGTGTTTTAGCCTATTGTGCGCTTAGACTTTTAATTTTTAACCGCTTTTGACATTTATGGATTTATCTTGAAACAAGTCACGATGGTGTGTACTTGTTATTTTTGGACACGTTGCAAACCGCGTCACATGAAATGCACCCGCGATTACAACGTGAGATTTTATTATTGTTTGGAGTTAGAGTTGTTGGGTAGCATGAGCTGCAAACCTTGTAGTTTACGTATCACGACTATGCCACGGGAACCGAACCCATAGTCGTGATGAATTATTAATCGCCCAAAGCAAGCTACGATGTTCATTAATGAATTAATTTCCTATGTTCCGGATTCTTTTTGAAGGTCGCGTAGTAAGGCAAAGGAATTGTTAAAGTCAAGATTTGATTCATTCATATGACTAAAAAACTTAGTGCGTTCAAACCAATTCTATATCTTATGAGGATTTTGATTCATAGAGTAACGTTAGGAATTTCACCATAGCAACATATTTGGATTAACCCAAGATTAACAAACAGAATTTTTATTAAAAGAGTTCGAATAATGTAACAAACTTTGGAATAGATGCTCTAACTAACAGACCACACTTATTTTTATTCCCAAACCATTTTGGTATTTTTCTAAGACTAACAGATAACCCAATTAACATAAATGCTAACCAAACAACCAATTAATTATAAAGCAACTCAAATCTAATTTAATGAAATTCACCATTCTCAAACAACTTGTTTTCCAACTGGAGATTGAAGCTACAGAATCTCATACCAACGAAACCTAAAAAAAAAAGACCAAATAAACACAAAAGAGAAAAACTATTTTGGGAAGCATTCGATTCTCATACAATTGCATGCCTACTGAAGCTAAACAAGGATCCAACCGAATCTTCAAATAAAAGAAAAACTGATTAAACTTAACACGATGATATAACAAACTTTAGTAAACTTAAAACAAGGATCAAATTAACTCAAATCAGCATCATCCATTACACATGATAATTACAAAAATCAGGGAGCAAATCTTCAAAGCATAGTAAGCGTAAAGACCCGTAAAAATTTAATGTCTAAAAATGATGCCCGGGTAGGTTCCCATATTTTTATAACTATAGAAATTCTTAAAAGCGGACCTTTTTGAGTAAAAAATACCCCGGGACTTAAAAGATATAATTTCTCAGAATTGCGCGGATCTGCGGTCCACTATGCGATCGCAGATCAGGTATGCGGACCGCATAGTGGTCGCATACCTGGAAAACCTGTTGTCCAATTTGACGACAGCTATGCAGCCCAAGATGCGATCGCATTTTGAGAATGTGTACTGCATAGTTGTCGCATTCTTGCACCTTGATTCTTGCGGAGGGAGTTATGCGAAGCAATATGCGATCACATAACAGGTATACGGACCGCATAGTAGTCGCATACATGGGCAGTCTGTTTTCCCTTTTGGCCCAGCTGAGGGCCATTTATGCGACAGGAATGCGGACCGCATAGCAGCAATGCGATCGCATTCCTGACCGCATTTCCTGCTTCGGGGCTTCTAATTTCTGACCCTAGTTTAATAAAATACCCATCCCCTTCATTTTAACACCTATCTGACTAAAATAGAGAGAAGTGAGAGTAGGTTCTAGAGAAAGAAGTCCTCATCTTCCCCAAATTGGTCCTCCATCTCTACTCATGCCTGGAAGTTTATCGAGTAGTCGTCATATTCTTCATCATAAGAGGTAAGTCTTCACCCTATTTCCCCAAATTCTCAGAGTTTAGTTAAGAATAAAATACACACAGGTTGGTTCTTGAGAATGAAAGTTGAGACCTTGCATGCATGTGAAAAATCTTTCATAACCTAGTAAAGGGAAGCAAGTAGAGTAATCTTTCACTAAAAGGGTTTAGTTAATCTAAGGGATCGCATGGTGTTTGATAAAATGCTCAAATGAATTCAAGATTCCTAATTCTAAGGTAAATGTGCCGCATTGTGAACTAGATTGACGGTGCTAGACGATTCGGTGAATTGTGATAGAAATTAAAGGAGATTCCGATTCGAGGTATGTATGGCTAACTTTAATCTTTGTAGAGTCGCTTTGTTGGTGTCTGAGCGTTCGGTATGAGTTCCTGTCTTATGCATATGTGAATTGATTGTTCTAATGTGTTGAGACGTAAGATTTTATTCTCTGGTTGTCCTAGTTGATTTTTCCATGCCACCATGCTATGTGAGATTGTGAAAAGGGTGATTCCTTGTGCTTACTCGATCATGTGCAAAACTCGTTATGTGCTCGAACATCTCGGTATGAAAGGTCGTGCTACCAAATGAAAGAAATGATAACGAATCCTATTATTGAATGTATCTAAGTGCTAAATTATGTGTAGTAAATAATGGAAAGGAAATATGGATTTAACTAATTGAGCTATATGTTGATGGTATACCACATTGGACTCACTGTTTGGTAAAGCTTTCTATGGCCTTGATTTCATATAGTTATTTGGTTGTTACGAATGAATGTACTTGATGATGAGAATCTTTGTGATTGAATTGTTGGGTGATGTTGCTACAAATGATGGGGAGTAAATGCGGGTTGATTCTATTAAGCTAAATGATTATGGCACACCGTACATGACTTACTGTTTGGTAAAGATTATTGTGAACACATGATTTTTTGGTTATGAAATTATACTCTTGATGATATGAAGCCTTGTGATTGAATTGTGGGCTGTTATTGTTGCTATGGAATGTGATTGTACGGTGGGATCGGGTTGCGCGCCGCAATAGGAGGAATAAGGGTGATATGTGAGAATTAATAAGGGTGGAATGTGATTGTACGGTAGGATCGGGTTGCGCGCCGCAACAGAATGTAATAAGGCTGGAATGTGATTGTCCGGTGGTATCGGGTTGCGCGCCGCAACAGGAAGAAATAAGGGTGGATTGTGTTGAAATAAGAATCTGTGAAACTCCCAATTGTGTTTATTTCTGTATCTCTGTGCAGTAATTGTTTGGTTTCTCTGAATGTCTTATATCTTGTGTACTGTTTGATTCTACTTAGAATAAAGTTTGTTCATACATTCTAGTACTATTCAACGGTACTATCATCCCTTTTGTCGAGGGCGCTACATCTTTTATATAGATGTAGTGGTTCCATAGCAGGTAGCTCAGTCCGCCGATAGTGGTGCCTCCTCTTCATCCCTTCAGCAGTTCTGGTGAGCCCCACTTCCTCTCGGGGTCGTGTGTAGCCTATACCGTCTTCTTTTGTATATGTTGCGTCATTAAAGGTATAGTCGGAGCTTTGTTGCCGACAGGTTTATGTAAAACTCCTAATACTCTTAGAGGCTCCGTAGACACTATGTGGGTTGTATATATGTATTTTGGGCAGTAGCTGTGTTCGGTCAAAATCGTGGTCCGTGTTGGAAAATTTGTATGTATTATATATGTTTTTGGATTATCAAATGTTGAAAGTTAAAAGAGGAAATGAACTTATGTTGTAAATCGTACTTTGAATCTAAATTGGCTAATTCATATGGAACAATGTATATTTTAGACACGGGGCAACGCGTTGGGTAGGAAAGGCAAACCAAGTCCGCTTGACCGGGATCATCCGGTTAGGCACCGGTCTCGTCCCTTAGTTTTGGGGCATGAAAAACTTGGTATCAGAGCTTAAGGTTTTGAAAGTGTCCTAGGATATCTCTGAGCCGTGTCTAGTAGAGCCCTTATTATCGGTGTGTTGTCGACCACATCTATAATTAGGGGGATACATGGACATTTAGGAAAGTACCCACTTATTGCTATTCTATATCGTGCGATGTGGTGAAAGGTGAGGTTGTCTATCTCTAACTCGTGCAATGTTCCAATTTTCAGTAAATGGCGCCCAAGAAGAGAGCTCGACTCAGCCTAGAGGCCAATGCCACCCCAAGTGTGGACATAAATTCTCAATTTGATGGTGCGGGTGAGGACAATTCCCTGACCATGAATCGACCTGACTCCTCCGTTCCTGGACAGACTATTCCAGTTCCTGCTCCAGCGGAGGGTGTTACGATCCCTCCTGCTGATATTCCTGATCCTCCTCCAGCCCCAGCTTCGGGTCCCGGTATTTCTGATGGGGACATCAGGGGAGCTATTCAGATGTTGACGCAGTTGGTGGCCTCCCAGGACCAAAGATCACATGATGCCCCTGTGTCCTCTAGCGAGCAATGGGATTCTTCAGGTTCCAGGGTCAACCAGTTTCTGCGGTTAGCCCCTCCAGAGTTCACAGGCACCGACCTAGAGGCCGATCCTCAGGAGTTTATAGACGAGATGTACAAGACCCTTTGAGTTATGAGGGCTACTGATACAGAGGGAGTTGAGTTATCTTCCTACCGTCTAAAGGGAGCGGCATATTCATGGTTCGAGATGTGGGAGAGTTCCCGTGGAGAGGGGAGCCCTCCGGCGAGGTGGGATGAGCTTGTAGATGCTTTTATGGATCATTTCTTGCCTGCCGAGGCTAGGGCAGCCCGTGCTGCAGAGTTTGAGGTCCTTAAGCAGGGCAAAAAGAGTGTGTGGGAGTATCATATGGAGTTCGTGCGCTTATCCAAGTATGTTATCCACATGATGCCGACTATGGAGGCCAGAGTTTGTCGGTTTGTTCAGGGCCTTGGTCCCTTGGTTATCAATGAGGCTTCTACAGCTGCTTTGCACTCAGATATGAACTATGGGAAGATTGTGGGATTCACCCAGGCTACGGAGGCTCGGAAATTGAAGATAAGAATGGAGAGAGAGAGTAGTAGTAGGGCCCGGTCAATGGGCAACCCTGTGAGTTCAGTTGGAGGTGTGAGATCAGCCCTTGGGAGAGGGTCATCAGGGCCATCTCAGTCCTATGCTCAGTCCTCAGCCAGTGCACCGCCATTAGGGCACGGTTATCATCAGGGAGATCGCTTGGGGCCCGGTTCAGATAGCAGGAGGTTCCATCAGTCGGGTCATTCAGGTGGGAGGTTCTAGCAGCAGCGGAGGGCCCCATGACCTAAGTGTGGGAGGTTTCATTCTAAGCCTTGTTACTTGGATATCCCGGTATGCTATAGATGCGGAGTGAGGGGTCATGTACACCGAGACTTTCGTGCACCCAGTCAGGGCATAGGTAGGGGTGTTGCTCAGCCATCCAGTTCATCAGCCGCTACGTCTTCAGCACGCCCTCCAGCACCAGCAGGGCGCGGTGCAGCTAGGGGTAGAGCACGGGGTCAAGGGGGACCCAGTCGATTCTATGCTTTGAGTGGTCGCCAGAGTGTCGAGGCTTCTCCAGTTATTGTCATAGGTATTCCGACTGTTCTAACACATGATGCTTATGCTCTTATTGATCCCAAATCTTCATTGTCATATGTTACTCCATTTATTGCTTCGAGTTTTGGGATAGAACCCGAACAACTTCATGAGCCGTTCTCAGTGTCGACTCCGGTTGGTGCTTCTATTACAACCGCGCGAGTCTATAGGAATTGTGTTGTCACTGTGTGTGGTCGGGATACCACGACTGATCTTATTGAGTTAGAAATGATAGATTTTGATGTAATTATGGATATGGATTGGCTCTACTCGTGCTTTGATAAACTCGACTGCCGAACCAGAATTATGAGGCTCGAGTTTCCTTATGAACCAGTTATTGAATGGAAAGGGAATGACGTTGTGCCGAGGGGTAGATTTATTTCCTGTCTTAAGGCCTCCAAGATGATCAGGAAGGGGTGCATCTATCATTTGGTCTGGGTTACGGACGCCACTTCAGAGGTGCTTGCTCCCGAGTCCGTGTCGGTTGTGAATGAGTTTCTTGAAGTATTTCCAGATGAGCTTCCTGGGATTCCACCAGATATAGAGATTGAATTCGGGATTAATGTATTTCCAGATACGCAGCCAATCTATTCCCCCTTACAGGATGGCGCCAGCGGAATTGAGAGAGTTAAAAGAACAATTGAAAGATCTATTAGAAAAGGGTTTCATTCAGCCAAGCATGTCGCCTTGGGGCGCACCAGTTCTTTTTGTCAGAAAGAAGGATGGATCGCTTCGGATGTGTATTGATTATCGGCATCTCAACAAGGTCACCATCAAGAACAAATATCCATTCCCTCGGATAGATGACTTGTTCGATCAATTGCAAGGTGCTAGGTTCTTCTCAAAGATTGATTTACGGTCCGGGTATCACCAGTTGAAGATCAGGGAGCAGGATGTTCCTAAGACCGCCTTCAGGACTCGTTATGGGCACTTTGAATTTTTGGTACTGTCTTTTGGGCTAACCAACACCCCAGCCGCTTTTATGGATCTTATGAATCGAGATTTCAAGCCGTTTCTTGACTCTTTTGTGATAGTCTTCATTGATGATATCCTTGTTTATTCGCGAAGTCGGGAAGATCATGTTAATCACCTCAGGGCAGTTCTGCAGACTCTTCATCAGCACCAGTTGTATGCAAAGTTTTCAAAATGTGATTTTTGGCTAGAATCAGTCACCTTTTTGGGTCATGNGTCAGTGTTGACCTTGCCAGAAGGTTTAGAGGGGTTTGTGGTTTATTGTGATGCTTCGAGGGTTGGTTTGGGGTGTGTGCTGATGCAATGTGGTAAGGTAATATCGTATGCTTCTAGACAGCTCAAGAATCACGAGAAGAATTATTCGACGCATGATTTGGAGCTCGCAGCGGTTGTGTTTGCACTGAAAATTTGGCGGCATTATCTTTATGGGGTCCATGTGGACGTGTTCACAGACCACAAGAGTCTTCAGTATTTATTCAAATAGAAGGAGTTGAACTTAAGGCAGCGGAGGTGGTTAGAATTGCTCAAGGATTATGATATGAATATTTTGTACCATCCAGGAAAGGCGAATGTGGTAGCCGACGCTCTTAGTCGGAAATCCATGGGTAGCTTGGTCCATTTGGAAGCAGGTCAGAGGCCTTTGGCTGGGGAGGTTTATCAGTTGAACAGTCTAAGGGTCTGTCTTTTGGCCTCATATGAGGGGAATGTCGTGGTGCATAATGGAGCGTAGTCTTCGCTTGTAGAGGAAGTCAAGGGAAAGCAATTCAGAGATCCGACTTTGGCACAGTTAAGGGAAGCAATTTTGAATCACAAGACTTCACCATTTTCACTCAGCAATGATGATGGTGTTTTGCGGTGCCAAGGGAGGCTATGTGTTCAGGATGTGGATAATCTTCGGGAGAGAGTTATGGCAAAGGCTCACAATTCTAGGTATTCTGTGCACCCAGGTTCTACAAAAATGTATCGCGATCTCAAGGAGATTTTCTGGTGGAATGGTATGAAGAGGGATGTGCTGGACTTTGTGGCTAGGTTTCCGAATTGTCAGCAAGTGAAGGCCGAGCATCAGAAGCCCGGTGGGTTGACGCAGCTTATGGAAATACTGATGTGGAAATGGGAAATGATCAATATGGAATTTGTGGTAGGGTTACCCCGCACTCGGCGCAAGTTCGACTCGACTCACGAATTCAGAACATTTCTTGCCAGTCAAGTCCACCGATACTGCAGAACAGTACGCTCAGTTGTATCTCAGAGAAATAGTCAGAATCCATGGCACTCCAGTATCTATAATCTCGGATCGAGGGGCCTAGTTCACAGCTAACTTTTGGAGGAAATTTTAGCAAGGTTTGGGTACTCAGGTAAATCTCAGCACGACTTTCCACCCTTAGACGGACGGTCATGCGGAGCGGACTATTCAGACGCTTGAAGATATGTTGCACGCTTGTGTTTTAGATTTCAAGGGTAGCTAGGATGATCACTTGCCGCTTATAGAGTTTGCTTACAATAATAGTTTCCATGCTAGTATTCAGATGGCCCCATTTGAGGCATTGTACGGAAGGAGGTGTAGGTCTCCGATTGGATGGTTTGAGGTTGGTGAGGCGGAATTGTTATGACCGGATCTTGTGCACCAAGCTATGGAAAAAGTTAGATTCATCCAGGAGAGGATGAAAACTGCTCAGAGGTGTCAGAAATCATATGCGTACGTTCGTCGTAGAGATTTGGAGTTCCAAGTAGATGATTGGGTATTCTTGAAGGTGTCTCCCTTGAAGGGAGTGATGCGGTTTGGAAAGAAAGGGAAGTTGATCCTGAGGTATGTCGGTCCATGTCGGATCGCTCAAAGGATAGGGCAGGTAGCGTATATGCTGGAATCGCCCCCTGAAATATCATTAGTGCATCCAGTGTTTCATGTGTCCATGCTAAAGAAGGTAATTGGGGATCCATCTGCCATCGTGCCAGTTGAGACCATTGAAATTAATGAAGAATTGTCATATGAAGAGGTTCTGGTTGCTATACTTGATAGGCAAGTCCGTAGATTGAGAAACAAAGAGATTGCTTCTGTTAAAGTGTTATGGCAAAGTCAACAAGTCAAGGAAGCCACGTGGGAAGCTGAAAATGAAATGAAAGAGAAATATCCCCATTTGTTTGAATAAGACTAGTAGTGGTCGTGAGAACTGCCATCTCTAAGCAATTACACCTTTGTGTCAAATTTTGTGCAAGAACACTCTACTCTCCTAATTTCCTTACTATTGTGACTTCTCAATTTTGTGCCACTTTTGTGAATACTGTGGAATAGTTAAATTATGTGCAACTCATGTGATAGTTGAATGATATGCAAGTTTGTGGCATTAACTGAATTATGTATAGCATGTTGAAGTAGTTGAACTATATAAAAGATGATGAGGTATCCGAATTATGTGCAAGTTGTTGGAGTAAATGAAAATGTGTGAAATTGGTTAACAATGTGTTTCGGGGGCTCTCTGAAAGGTAGATAGGCATAATTACAAAGAAACTCTGGCAAAATTTTCAGAAAATATCGGAGTTAGTGAAAATTGGGGGTTAGCATATTGTGTTTTTAAAATGATTCCCCGATCCTCATTCGAGGACGAATGATTTTAAGTGGGGGAGGATGTAAAGACCCGTAAAAGTTTCATGTCTAAAAACGATGCCAGGGTAGGTTCCCATGTTGTTATAACTGTAGAAATTCTTAAAAGCGGACCTTTTGGAGTAAAAAGTACCCCGGGACTTAAAAGATATAATTTCCCAGAATTGCATGGATCTGCGGACCGCATAGTGGTCGCATACCTAGACAGCCTGCTGTCCAATTTGAGGACAGCTATTCGGCCCAAGATGCGATCGCATTTTGAGAATGCGGACTGCATAGTTGTCGCATTCTTTCACCTTGATTCTTGCGGAGGGAGTTATGCGACGCACTATGCGTTCGCATAACAGGTATGCAGAACGCATAGTGGTCGCATACCTGGGCAGTCTGTTTCCCTTTTGGACCAGCTGAGGGCCATTTATGCGACAGGAATGCGGACCGCATAGCAAGAATGCGATCGCATTCCTGACTGCATTTCCTGCTTCAGGGCTTCTAATTTCTGATTTTAAAACCTGACCCCTAGTTTAATAAAACACCCATACCCTTCATTTTAACACCTATCTGACTAAAATAGAGAGAAGTGACAATGGGTTCTAGAGAGAGAAGTCCTCATCTTCCCCAAATTGGTCCTCCATCTCTACTCATGCCTAGAAGTTTATAAGTAGTCGTCATCTTCTTCATCATAAGAGGTAAGTCTTCACCCTATTTCCCCAAATTCTCAGAGTTTAGTTAAGAATAAAACACACATAGGTTGGTTCTTGAGAATGAAAGTTGAGACCTTACATGCATGTGAAAAATCTTCCATAACCTAGTAAAGGGAAGCAAGTAGAGTAATCTTTCACTAAAAAGGGTTTAGTTAATCTAAGGGATCACATGGTGTTTGATAAAATGCTAAAATGAATTCAAGATTCCTAATTCCAAGGTAAATGTGTCGCATTGTGAACTAGATTGATGGTGCTACACGGTTCAGTGAATTGTTATAGAAATTAAAAGGGGTTCTGATTCAAGGTATGTATGGCTAACTTTAATCTTTGTAGAGTCGCCTTGTTGGTGTCTGAGCGTTAGGTATGAGTTCCTGGCTTATGCATATGTGAATTGATTGTTCTAATGTGTTGAGACGTAAGATTTTATTCTCTGGTTGTCCTAGTTGATTTTTCCATGCCACCATGCTATGTGAGATTGTGAAAAAGGTGATTCCTTGTGCTTAATCCATCATGTGCAAAACTCGTTATGTGCTTGAACATCTCGGTATGAAAGGTTGTGCTACCAAACAAAAGAAATGATAACGAATCCTATTATTGAATGTATCTAAGTGCTAAATTCTGTGTAGTAAATAATGGAAAGGAAATGTGGATTTAACTAATTGAGCTATATGTTGATGGCATGCCGCATTGGACTCACTGTTTGGTAAAGATTTCTGTGACCTTGATTTCATATGGTTATTTGGTTGTTACGAATGAATGTACTTGATGATGAGAATCTTTGTGATTGAATTGTTGGGTGATGTTGCTACAAATGATGGGGAGTAAATGCGGGTTGATTTTATTAAGCTAAATGATTATGGCACACCGTACATGACTTACTGTTTGGTAAAGATTATTGTGAACACATGATTGTTTGGTTGTTATGAAATTATACTCTTGATGATATGAAGCCTTGTGATTGAATTGTGGGATGTTATTGTTGCTATGAAATGTGATTGTGCGGTGGGATTGGGTTGCGCGCCGCAACAAGAGGAATAAGGGTGATATGTGAGAAGTAATAAGGGATGAATGTGATTGTACGGTGAGATCGGGTTGCGACCAAAACAGAATGTAATAAGGCTGGAATGTGATTGTCCAGTGGGATCGGGTTGCGCGCCGCAACAGGAAGAAATAAGGGTGGATTGTGTTGAAATAATAATCTGTGAAACTCCCAATTGTGTTTATTTCTGTATCTCTGTGCAGTAATTGTTTGGTTTCTCTGACTGTCTTATATCTTGTGTACTGTTTGATTCTACTTAAAATAAAGTTTGTTCATACATGCTAGTACTATTCAACGGTACTAACGTCCCTTCTGCCGGGGGCGCTACATCTTTTATATGGATGTAGGTGGTTCCATAGCAGGTAGCTCATTCCGCCGATAGTGGTTCCTCATCTTCATCCCTTCAGCAATTCTGGTGAGCCCCACTTCCTCTCGGGGCCGTGTGTAGTCTATACCATCTTCTTTTGTATATGTTGCGTCATTAAAGGTATAGTCGGGGCCATGTTGCCGACAGGTTTATGTAAAACTCCTAGTACTCTTAGAGGCTCCGTAGACACTATGTGGGTTGTATATATGTATTTTGGGCAGTAGCTGTGTTCGGTCGAAATCATGGTCCGTGTTGGAAAAGTTGTATGTATTATATATGTTTTTGTATTATCAAATGTTGAAAGTTAAGATGAAATGAACTTATGTTGTAAATCGTACTCCGAATCTAAATTGGCTAATTCATATGAACAATGTATATTTTAGACACGGGCCAACATGTTGGGTAGGAAAGGAAAACCAGGTCCGCTTGACCGGGATCATCCAGTTAGGCGCCGGTCTCGTCCCTCAATTTTGGGGCGTGACAGTAAGAATTCAATTGTTCAATTATTTACCAAAAATACATAGAAAACTTCAAACTAACCTGGTTGACTCAATGAAACTCAAGCGAAGCTCAGCAAATCCAGAGAAACAAGTAGAATCGGCCATAGAATAGAGAAGAAGAAGAATCTCCAGGGGAAAGGAGTCCGCTGTTTATGGCATTTTCCGGCCAGATCTGTCACCGGCCAGGTTAGTGATGATACGAGGTGAGGAAAACGAGAAGTGAGGTCGTTTTGACCATGGCAGGTCACGGCGCAAGGAGGAGCTTGTCAATTTTTGAATAGGAGGTGGGTGAAGTTCCGACGACTGTTTGATCGTTGAAGATAGAGACGTGTGAAGAAGATGAGATTAGTCACGACCCCAAATCCTAACAGGCCGTGATGGCGCCTATCGGGGAACTAGGCTAGCCAGCCATCACCTTACTACGCATTTATTCAATTATAAAAGTTCACAATTTAATAATAAGCATGCAACCATAGCATAGAATAACGTATTTAAGTCTTAGCGTTCCCATATTAGCCTAAACAAACCTCCCAAGAACTGGAGTCAATAGTCATGAGCATCTAAGAATAGATAAATCTAACTCTACTAAAACTATAATATATTTCTTTGAATCAAGTACTAAAAACTTAATAAGGAAGGGGAGTGGAGAAGCTGTGGACGCTGAACAGCTACCTCGAAATCCCGTGAATATGCAACTACAAGCAAGGACAACTACTGCTCCAGACCGTCACCTGAATCTGTGCACAGAGACACATGGACTCTTTATGAGTACGCCAACTCAGTAGTAATGAAAATAAATCACAGTCTGAGAATTATAAAACATACAGTACAAATACACAATTCCACAAAACCAGTAAAACACCAAATCACCATGTAGTATTCATCAAATAATATGTTCGAAATCAACTTCCAGAAATCCCCTGAAAACAAGTGCAATATCGGTATATCTCAGTAAAATTCTCAGTAAAACCAGTTTGAAACCAAAGTAAATCATAGTTCGAAAACTTAATAAAATCATCATAAATCTTCCCCTCGGGCCAAAATCATTTCTTGTAACAGTTGCCCCTCAGACATTCTCTCAATCACTCAGTATCACTCAGTATCAATCATCACTCAGTATCAGCCCCGCGGGCAATCATCATCACTCAATAGGTACCTACGCTCACTGGGGGTGTGTACAGACTCCGTAGGGGCTCCTACAGCTGAAAGCCTCCACACCTCTCTCATAAGGCCTGAAAGCCTCTTCACCTCTCTCATAAGGCCTGAAAGCCTCCTCACCTCTCTCATAAGGCCTAAAAGCCTCCCCACCTCTCTCATAAGGCCTGAAAGCCTCCTCACCTCTCTCATAAGGCCTGAAATCCTCCTCACAATATAGGCCTGAAAGCCTCACTCAGTCAGACACTCTCAATTTGCCCTTAGGCCATAACATACCGGGTTCTCGACCCAAAACAGTGTTTCATTTTTCAATAAACAGTATCAAAATACTCTGAGTGTCAAAACAATTTATCAGGAAAAGACTGAGTGTAAAATCATAGCATATCAGTGAGGAAAATATAGTAAACACAACCCTCAAAGGGAAAACAGATTAGCACTAGGCCTCAAACACGGCTTACAGCCCAAATCATATCATAATAAAATAATATTAATTAAGCATAAGCTTAAAAGTCGGTTTAGCAACTCAATAGTCGCCTAAATACGGAAGATATTTCCAAATTTCCAACCTTTTCATTTCAAAACCCGTGAAAGGGTGCATAGTCCGGGGTTTCATACCCTCAAGACAGGATTTAAAGACATTACTTACCTCAAAACTAGCCTGAAACTACTTCGCAATGCGTTTGCCTTTCGAATCAACTTCCGTATGCTCCAAATATACCAAGTTTAGATTTTTATCATTAAAATATGCTCAAGGATAAATTCCAATTGAAAAATATCGAATTTAGCTCAAAAATCCGAATTCGGTCAAAACCCGACCCCCGGGCCCGCATCCCAAAACTCAAAAACTTTTATACCAAAATGTTCTTCGTCCTCTCATGAATCCGTACATATAAATAACACCAAGATCGGAGTCTGTTTGACCCCTCAAATCGACACTTAAAGGTCTCATAATCTCAAGCCCTAACTCCCAATTTTCTACTGATATTCATGAATTTAATACTGGGATTATGTTCTATAATCACCCATGATTGAGTTTTAATGATCAAAATACTTACCTCTATGAAGAACACTGATCTTCCCTTGAAAACTCGCCTCAAAAGCTCTCTTCCGTACAATAATGGTGTAAAAATATGTTAGGGCCGCGGAAGGTTTAATTTATATTTTTCCAAGGGTTTCCGCACCCGCGAGACCGCACCTGCGACCTCTCTGCACCTGCGACCCACTGCCCGCACCTGCGAGCCCGCACTTGCGGTCAAACTTCCGCAGGTGTGGTTACACCAGCACCAGGAGCTATATTGCTGAAATTTCCAAGTTCAAACCTCCATCGAGTACCCGAATTCAATACTGAGCCCCCCGGGACCCCAACCAACTATACCAACACATCACGTATGATCATTCAAACTTAGTTGCACTCTCAAAACACTAAACTTAACATCAAAATACCAAAATCGCATCGGATTCAAGCCTAAGAACTTTCAAATTTCTAAAATCCACCAACGATGCCGAAACTATCCAAAACAAATCCGATTGAACTGAAATTTTGTAGACATATCCAAAATGACATTACGAACCTGCTCCAACTGTCAGAATTCCATTCCGACCCCGATAGCCTATTTTCCACTGCCGACCGAAAATCGCCAAAAGCTTTTGCCAATTCAAGCCTACTTCTACATCGGACATCACAAAAATTATTCTGAACACACTCGTAAGTCCCAAATCACCTAACGAAGCTATCCGAGCCATAAAATCTGCATTCCGAGGTCGCTTACCAATAAGTCAACTCTCAGTTAACTTTTCCAACTTCAAGGCTATTTTTAAAGACTAAGTGACTGAACTCTCGTTATAATCACTTCGATTTCAAGCCTACCAACTCTAACACATCAATAACAGTATAATC
Source organism: Nicotiana undulata (assembly GCA_005239495.1). Lineage (NCBI taxonomy): Eukaryota > Viridiplantae > Streptophyta > Magnoliopsida > Solanales > Solanaceae > Nicotiana > Nicotiana undulata. The sequence goes on from ML261226.1 coordinate 51,788, forward strand.
AATCTATAGCAATAATCTATGTAGGTTCTACGTAACAACAGACTGGGTCATTACATTCTCCCCCTCTTAAACAAACGTTCGTCCTCGAACGAGTCTAGAAACATACCTGGAGTCTCAAACAAGTGTGGATATTTGCTCTGCATCTCCTGCTCGGTCTCCCAAGTAGCCTCTTCCACTGGCTGACCTCTTCACTGCACCTTCACTGATGCTATCTCCTTAGATCTCAGCTTTCTGACCTCACGAGCCAAAATTGCTACTGGCTCCACCTTATGACATATCACCCTCCAGCTGAACTGTGTTGAAGTCTAACACATGAGACGGGTCACCAACATATTTTCTGAGCATCGACACATGAAATACCGGATGAACACTCGATAGACTGGGTGGCAAGGCAAGCCTATAAGCCACCTATCCAACCTTCTGAAGTACCTCAAAAGGACCAATAAACCGTGGACTCAGCTTTCCTCTCTTTCCGAACCTCATAACACCCTTCATGGGTGATACCTTCAGCAGTACCTTATCACATTCCATAAATGACACATACTTCCGGTCCGCATAACTTTTCTGCCCAGACTGCGCCGTGCGAAGTCGCTCCTGAATCAACTTCACCTTCTCCAACGCATCCTGAATCAAGTCTGTGCCCAATAACTTAGCCTCACCAGGCTCGAACCAACCAACCAGAGATCTACACCTCCTACCATAGAAAGCCTCATACGGGGCCATCTGAATACTGGACTGGTAGCTGTTATTATATGCAAACTCCGCAATCACACAAGCCCGTAACATGTCCTCCAATATCTGAATAGTCCAATCCGACTGCCCGTCGATCTGAGGATGAAATGCAGTGCTCATCTCTACATCAGTACCCATACCTTTCTGTACGACCCTCCAAAACTGAGATGTGAACTGAGTACCTCTGTCAGAAATAATAGAAACCGGAACTCCATTCAACCGGAAAATATCCTTAATGTAAATACCAGTTAACCGCTCTGAAGTATAAGTAGTACTGAGAGGAATGAAATGCGCGGACTTGGTCAATCTATCTACAATGACCCAAATAGCATCAAAACCCTTCAAAGTCCGTGGAAGCCCAACTATAAAATCCATAGTAATTCTCTCCCATTTCCACTCTGTAATATCTAACCTCTGAAGCAAACCACCTGGTCTCTGGTGCTCATACTTGACCTGCTGGCAGTTGAGACACCGTGCTACAAACTCAACAATATCTCTCTTCATCCGACTCCACCAATACTGCTATCTCAGATCCTGATACATCTTTGCGGCACCCGGATGGATAGAATACCGTGAGCTGTGAGCCTCTGCTAATATCAACTCTCGAATACCCTCTACATTAGGCACGCAAATACGGCCATGCATCCTCAAAACTCCATCATCACCAATAGTCACATCTCTGGCATAACCCCAACGAACTCTATCTTGAAGAACTAACAAGTGCCGGTCATCATACTGTCGTGCCTTAATCTGATCAAATAAAGAAGACCGGGAAGCCATGCTAGCTACCACCCGTGGCAGGTTTGAAAAATCCAATCTCACCAACTGACCTGCTAAAGCCTGAACATCAAGTGCTAACGGTCGCTCTGCTGCTGAAAGGTAAGCTAGACTTCCCAAACTTTCGGCTCTGCGACTCAAGGCATCGGCCACCACATTGTCCTTCCCCGGATGATACAAAATAGTCAAGTCATAGTCCTTGAGAAGCTCCAACCATCTCCTCTGTCGCAAATTCAAGTCTTTCTGCTTTAGCAGATACTGCAAGCTACGATGATCGGTGTAAATCTCACACTGCACTCCATACAAATAATGTCGTCAAATCTTTAAGGCATGAATAATGGCAGCTAACTCAAGATCGTGCACTGGGTAATTCTTCTCGTGCACCTTCAACTGTCTAGACGCGTAGGCAATCACCCTACCGTCCTGCATCAACACCGCTCCCAAACCAACTCTAGAAGCATCACAATAAACCGTATAAGAACCCGAACCAGTAGGCAGAATCAACACCGGAGCTGTAGTCAATGCTGAATTGAGCTTCTGAAAGCTCTCGTCACATTCATCGGACCATCTGAATAGAACACCCTTCTGTGTCAATCTGGTCAGAGGTGAAGCAATAGAAGAGAATCCTCCCACAAAGCGACGGTAGTAACCCGCCAAACTGAGGAAACTCCGAATCTCTGTGGCTGAAGACGGTCTGAGCCAACTCTACACCGCCTCAATTTTCTTTGGATCAACCTGAATACCCTCACTAGACACCACGTGCCCCAAGAAGGCTATTGAACCAAGCCAAAACTCACACTTGGAGAATTTTGCATAAAGCTTCTCCTCCTCAATATCTGTAACAAAATCCTCAAGTGCTGAGTATGCTCCTCCTGGCTACGAGAATATACCAGAATGCCGTCAATGAACACAATGACGAAAGTATCAAGGTAGGGCTAAAACACACTATTCTTCAATTGCATGAACGTGGCTGGGGCATTGGTCTGCCCAAATGACATAACCAGAAACTCATAATGATCGTATCTGGTCCTGAAAGCAGTCTTCGGAATGTCAGAATCCCAAATCTTCAGCTGATGATACCCCGACCTCAAGTCGATCTTGGAGAACACCTTAGCTCCCTGAAGCTGATCAAATAAGTCATCAATACGAGGCAAGGGATAACGATTCTTCACCGTAACCTTATTCAGCTGTCTATAATCAATACACATACGCATGGAACCATCCTTCTTTTTCACAAACAACACTGGCGCACCCCAAGGCGACACACTAGGCCGAATTAACCCCTTATCTAAGAGTTCCTGAAGCTGCTCCTTTAATTCTTTCAACTCTTCCGGTGCCATGCGGTAAGGTGGAATAGAGATAGGCTGAGTGTCCGGCACCAAGTCAATACCAAAGTCAATATCCCTATCAGGTGGCATGCCTGGCAGGTCTGCAGGGAATACATCCGAAAAATCACGGACTACGGGAACAGAATCAACAGATGGGGTCTCACTACTAACATCCCTCACAAGAGCAAGATAAGATTCACACCCTTTCTCAACCATACGCTGAGCCTTTAAATAAGAAATCACTTTGCTAGGTACATGCTCTATAGACCCCCTCCACTCAACTCGCGGAACTCCGGGCATAGATAAGGTAACGGTCTTAGCGTGACAATCAAGAATCGCATGACATGGGGATAACCAATTCATGCCCAGAATCACATCAAAATCAACCATACTGAGTAAAATCAAGTCCACTCGGGTCTCCAGATCCCCAATAGATATAAGACACGATCGATACACACGGTCCACAACGATAGTATCGCCCACCGGAGTCGAAACATGAACAGAAGTAACTAGAGACTCACGGGCATATTCAGGAAATGAGAAAAATAGGATGAGACATAAGAGTACGTGGAACCAGGGTCAAATAAAGCCAAAGCATCACTATGACAAACTGAAATAGGACTTGTAATCACCGCATCTGACGCCATAGCATCAGGCCTAGCCGGAAGTGCATAAATACATAGCTGGCCTCCACCTGCTCGACCTCCCCCTCTAGGACGGCCTCTAGCTGCCTGACCACCACCCCTAGCGGCCTGGGTAGGTGGTGAAGTGACTAGAGCTGAAGCCGAGAGCTGGACCCTCTGCTGGGATGAACTACTAGGACGAAGGGGACACTGCCTCCACCCATGTGTGAACTCTCCACACTCATAACAACTACCTGAAGCCGGAGATGAAAACTGACGAGAACCTCTACCACCCTGATGACCACCAGATGAAACATGCATAAAAGAGCCTTGATAAGATGATGCTCGGGCGGAGCTCTGAGCTGGGAGGGAACTAAAAGATGAACGTCCCTGATGATAATTGTGAGGACCCTGCCCCGATGATATACCACTGTAAGCTGGGCGGGCTGGCTGTGAAGGTCTAAATGGACGACCTCTATTAGGCTGAAATTGCCCTCTAGGAGGAGCACCACTGAAATTATCTGAACTCTGAGGCCTCTTATCCTCCCTCTCCTCGTGCTCCTGCATACGAACCGACTCAATATCCTAAGCAATGTCAACAACCTGCTCAAATGTAGCTCCAGACACTCTCTCTCTGGTCATCAAGATCCGAAGCTGATAAGTGAGACCATCCACAAATCTCCTGATGCGCTCCCTGTCAGTTGGGACTAACTCTGAAGCATGTCTGGCTAACTCAGAATACCTCATCTCATACAAGGTAACTGACAACTCTCCCTGACGCAACTGCTCAAACTGTCTGCGCTGCTCCTCTCTGTGGTACTGAGGAACATACTTCTCTAAAAAGATCGTGGAGAACTGCTACCAAGTGAGTGGTGCTGAACCAACTGGCTTACGCCTCTCGAATGACTCCCACCAAGTAAAAGCAGCACCAGCAAACTGAAATGTAGCAAACGAGACCCCATTGGTCTCCAAAATACCCGCAGTACGTAGTATTCTCTAACACTTATCCAGAAAACCTTGGGCATCCTCACCCTCTGAGCCACTGAAAGTCGGAGGCTTAAGTCTGTTGAACCTCTCTAGTCTACGCTGCTCGTCCTCGGGCATAGCTAGAACCACAAAATCCTGGACTGGGACAACCGGCTGAGCTGAGTCTACCCCCGGTGTCTGAATACCCTGTACAACCTGCTCAGGTGTCCGGGCAGCTGGAGTCTAATTGCCTCCCCCGGCCTGAGCTGTAGTGGCAATAGTGGACATAGCAACTGCCTGAGCTAAACTGGAACACACCGTCAATATCTGAGTTAGGGTCTCCAGAAGACCCGGAATAACAATAGGCACTGTCGGTGCCTGAGCCTGTCCCGCTGGAGCACCATCTGCGGGAACCTGATCCTGAACGATAGGGGGATCCTGGGGTACTGTCCCGACTGCTGCGCAGACTGGTCCCCTACCTCTACCACGACCCCGACCCCTTGTGGGTCTGGCTGGTGTCTGGTCACCCTGATCGGTATTGCGTGTCCTCACCATCTATGAGAGAATGAAACAACATAAGTTTTGATTTCAGGAATCAATAGATTGGCACGAAAGAGTTCAAGAAAAATAGAGATGTTTCCTAAAAGTTCTGCAGCCTCTCGAAGATAAGTACAGACGTCTCCGTACCGATCCGCAAGACTCTATTGAACCTGCTCATGACCGTTGAGTCCTATGTAACCTAGTTCTCTGATACCAACTTGTCACAACCCCAAATCCTAACAGGCCGTGATGGCGCCTAGCGTGGAACTAGGTTAGCCAACCATCACATTACTACACATTTATTCAATTATAAAAGTTCACAATTTAATAAAAAGCATGCAACCATAGCATAGAGTAATGTATTTAAGTCTTAGCGTTCCCATATTAGCCTAAACAAACCTCCCAAGAACAGGAGTCAATAGTCATGAGCATCTAAGAATAGATAAATCTAACTCTACTAAAACCACAATATATTTCTTTGAATCAAGTACTAAAAACTTAATAAGGAAGAGGAGTGGAGAAGCTGTGGACGCTGAACAGCTACCTCGAAATCCCGTGATTCTGCAACTACGAGCAAGGACAGCTACTGCTCCAGACCGTCACATGAATCTGTGCACAGAGGCACAGGGAGTCTTATGAGTACGCCAACTCAGTAGTAATGAAAATAAATCACAGTCTGAGAATTATAAAACACACAGTACAGATACACAATTTCACAAAACCAGTAAAACACCAAGTCACCAAGTACTATTCATCAAATAATAAGTTCGAAATCAGTTTCCAGAAATCCCTTGAAAATAAGTGCAATATCAGTATATCTCAGTAAAGTTTTCAGTAAAACCAGTTTGAAACCGAAGTAAATCATAGTTCGAAAACTTAGTAAAATCATCATAAATATGCCACTCGGGCCAAAACCATTTCTTGTATCAGGTGCCCCTCAGGCATTATCTCAATCGCTCAGTATTAATCATCACTCAGTATCAGCCCCGCGGGCAATCATCATCACTCAATAGGTAACTACGCTTACTGGGGGTGTGTACAGACTCCGGAGGGGCTCCTACAGCCCAAGCACTATAACAACATAAGTCCTGAAAGCCTCCTCACCTCTCTCATAAGGCCTGAAAACCTCCTCACCTCTCTCATAAGTCCTGAAAGCCTCCTCACCTCTCTCATAAGGCCTGAAAGCCTCCTCACCTCTCTCATAAGGCCTGAAAGCCTCCTCACAATATAGTCTTGAAAGCCTCACTCAGTCAGACACTCTCAATTTTCCCTTAGGCCATAACATACCGGGTTCTCGACCCAAAACAGTGTTACATTTTTCAATAAAAAGTATAAAAATACTCTGAGTGTCAAAAAGATTTATCAGGAAAAGATTGAGTGTAAAATCATAGCATATTAGTGAGGAAAATATAGTAAACACAACCCTCAAAGGGAAAACAGGTCTTCACTAGGCCCCAAACACGGCTTACAGCCCAAATCATATCATAATAAAATAATACTAATTAACCATAGGCTTAAAAGTAGGTTTAGCAACTCAATAGTCGCCTAAATACGGAAGATATTTCCAAATTTCCAACCTTTTCATTTCAAAACCTGTGAAAGGGTGCATAGTTTGGGGTTTCATACCCTCAGGACAGGATTTAAAGACATTACTTACCTCAAAACTAGCCCGAAACTACTTCGCAATGCATTTGCCTTTCGAATCATGTTCCGGATGCTCCAAATCTACCAAGTTCAGATTTTTATCATCAAATTATGCTCAAGGAATAAATTCCAATTGAAAAAAATCGAATTTAGCTCAAAAATCCGAATTCGGTCAAAACCTGATCACCGGGCCCGCATCTCGAAACTCAGAAAGTTTTATACTAAAATTTTCTTCGTCCTCTCCCGAGTGCGTACATATAAAGAACACCAAGCTCGGAGTCCGTTTGACCACTCAAATCGACCCTTAAAGGTCTCATAATCTCAAGCCCTAACTCCCAATTTTCTACTGATATTCATGAATTTAATACTGGGATTATGTTCTATAATCACCCATAATTGGGTTTTAATGATCAAAATACTTACCTCTATGAAGAACACTAATTTTCCCTTGAAAACTCTCCTCAAAAGCTCTCTTCCGTACAACAATGGTGTAAAAATATGTTAGGGTCGCGGAAGGTTTAATTTATATTTTTCCCAGGGTTTCCGCACCTACGACCCACTTAACCGCACCTGCGGTTCCCTAACCTCACCTACGACCTCTCCACACCAGCGACCCACTGCCCGCACCTGCGAGCCCGCACCTGCGGTCAAACTTCCGCAGGTGCGGTTACACCAGCACCAGCAGCTGTATTGCTGCAATTTCCAAGTTCAAACCTCTGTCGAGCACCCGAATTCAATCCCGAGCCCCCCGGGACCCCAACCAGCTAAACCAACACATCACTTATTATCATTCAATCTTAGTTGCATTCTCAAAACACTAAAATTAACATCAAAATACCAAAATCGCATCGTATTCAAGCCTAAGAACTTTCAAATTTCTAGAATCCACCAACGATGCCGAAACTATCTAAAACAACTCCGATTAAACTGAAATTTTGCAGACATATCCAAAATAACATTACAAATTTGATCCAATTGTCGGAATTCCATTTCGACCCCGATAGCCTATTTTCCACTGCCGACCAAAAAATCGCCAAAAACTAACTTTCGCCAATTCAAGCCTACTTCTACAAACATCACAAAAATTATTCTGAACACACTCCTAAGTCCCAAATCACCTAACGAAGCTATCCGAGCCATAAAATCCGTATTCCGAGATCGCCTACCAATAAGTCAACTCTATGTTGACTTTTCCAACTTCAAGGCTATTTTTAAAGACTAAGTGACTGAACGCTCGTTATAATCACTTCGATTTCAAGCCTACCAACTCTAACACATCAATAACAGTATAATTAATCTATAGCAATTCAATCACAGTAATTATAATGCAGGTTCTACATAACGACAGATCGGGTCGTTACAAGATTTGTTTTGGGTTCTTGAAAGAAATAGCCTGATGTTAAGAGGGAGAAAAATAGGCGTGTATTTATTTTAGATATGAGTCTCTGATATGTGTATTAGAGATGAGAGGGTGAGGAAAAATGGAAAAGGGGGAAACGGCGTTGGGGTGAGGGATCTCTCTAGGTCTGACCTTCATTTAGGTTTAGGTTATGTTTTAATAGGGGGAAAACGGGTCGGGTAGGCGGGTCGCGGGATCTGGACCGGTGGGTTTGGGGCGGAATTTGGGATACTGGGCCACTGATTTTAGCCCAATTTGGACACCCCTCTTTTCTCATTCTTTTAGCCACTTTAGGCTCAAATTTTAATTTAAATCCCATTTTTGGCTAGCCTATTTATTTATTTTACCTAATGATGGACTAATGCAACTAACTAATTAATTAACCTACGAATGCAAATTTTTTATTTTTAGAAGATGCATTTAACAATATAATTAAATCCTAAAAATGCAGTTTAAAATCTAACATGCTATGAAATCAAAATTTGAACATTTTTTATTTTAAAACATTAAACATGCGTGAAATGCAACTAAATAAAGAGAAATTCCTAAAATTCATTAAAAATTATTTTTTGATTATCTTTAGGAGTAATTTCCATGCGGGGAAAAAATTGGGTGTTCACAGCTGCCACTCTTTGCTCGAGAACATGAAGAGTTTTTGGGTAAAGATAAAGTGAGCATCTAGCAATTTTTGCCCGTTTGGTACTCCATTTGGAAGAATTTTGAAAAAGTTTTGACCGAACCTTTCTTCGGAGGTTGCCTACATATCCTTGGCTATAAAGGAATCAGGTCGGTGTAATTCTGGATATTTTGGTAGCTGGGACTACCGGGATGCTGTGATTTCACTGTTGTTGCTGCTGCTTACTTCTTGTTGAGCTCCTCATTACACCAAAATAAAAATGAAAAAGACTAAACTATCCTATCAGCTACAAGTTACAAAATTCCTATCTACAAGTCTTCTGAAGCTTGATCTTGAATCTTGGTTGTTTCTTCACGCACACTCTGATCTGAATCTTGATGCTTGTTAGCTGTATGTACTAGTTCAATCTTCTTCAGCTTTTCGGATCAAGAAGGGGCATGCATAGCTTGTGACTTCAATCTGTCTTGAGCAGTCTACATCATTTCCGCTTCTGCACCTTGGGTTTGGTCTTCTCTTTTTCTTTTTTCTTTTCTCTTATTCTGGATTGAGACGTCTTCTTTGGTCGTCTCGAATCCATTGTCCTAAATTGCAATCTGCGCAAAATCAAAACAAATGAAATTTTCTGCCCCAGTTTTTACTAGGAAAATTTTGTGAGTTATTGTAACAAAATCTATGCTACTTCATTATTGAAAGCAATGAAAATCCGGGAATGGAGCACCCAGAGTTATTGTAGACTAGGGAGTGGATACCCTATGCCTAAATGTAAAATCAACTAGGGAGTGGAGACCCTATGTTGGAAAGAAGACTAGGGAGTGGAGACCCTATGTCTAAAATAAAAATCAACTAGGGAGTGGAGACCCTATGTCTAAAATAAAAATCAACTAGGGAGTGTATACCCTAGGTTGGAAAATAAAATCAATTAGAGATTGGAGACCCTATGTTGGAAAATCATCAACTAGGGAGTATATACCCTATGGTGGCATCAAGTAGGGAGTGGAGACCCTATGTTGGAAAAATCATCAACCAGAGAGTGTATACCCTATGTTGGCATCAACTAGGGAGTGTATACCTATGTTGGAAAACCATCAACTAGGGAGTGTATACCCTATGTTGGCATCAACTAGGGAGTGGAGACTCTATGTTGGAAAAATCATCAACTAGGGAATGTATACTCTATGTTGGCATCAACTAGGGAGTGTATACCCTATGTTGGCATCAACTAGGGAGTAGAGACCCTATGTTGGAAAATCAAATCAACTAGGGATTGTATACCCTATGTTGGAAAAATCATCAACTAGGGAGTGTATACCCTATGTTGGCATCAACTAGGGAGTAAAGACACTATGTTGGAAAATCATCAACTAGGGAGTGTATACCCTATGTTGGCATCAACTAGGGAGTGTATACCCTATGTTGAAAAATAAAATCAACTACGGATTGTATACCCTATGTTGGAAAATAAAATCATCAACTAGGGAGTGTATACCCTTAATTGGCATCAACTAGGGAGTGTATACCCTATGTTGGAAAAACCATCAATTAGGGAGTGTATACCCTTAATTGGCATCAACTAGGGACGGTATGCCCTATGTTGGAAAAATCATCAATTAAGGAGTGTATACCCTTAATTGGCATCAACTAGAGAGTGTATACCCTATGTTGGAAAAATCATCAATTAGGGAGGGTATACCCTTAATTAGCATAAACTAGGGAGTGTATACCATATATTAGAAGAAACGAAATCATCAACTAGGGAGTGTATACCCTTAATTGGCATCAACTAGGGAGTGTATAACCTATGTTGGAAAAATCATCAATTAGAGTGTGTATACCCTTAATTGGCATTAACTAGGGAGTGTATACCCTATGTTGGAAAAATCATCGACTAGGGAGTGTATACCTTAATTGGCATCAACTAGGGAGCGTATACCTTATATTGGAAAAATCATCAATTAGGGAGTGTATACCCTTAATTGACATCAACTAGGTAGTGTATACCATATGTTGGAAAAATCATCAATTAGGGAGTGTATACCCTTAATTGGCATCAACTAGGGACTGTATACCATATGTTGGCATCAACTAGGGAGTGTATACCCTATGTTGGAAAATAATTAAAAAATAAAAAAATTATCAACAACGGAGTGTATACCCTTAATTGGCATCAACTAGGGAGTGTATACCCTATGTTGGAAAAATCATCAACTAGGGAGTGTATACCCTATGTTGGAAAAATTATCAATTAGGGAGTGTATACCTTTAATTAGCATCAACTAGGGAGTGTATACCCTATGTTGGAAAAATCATCAATTAGGGAGTGTATACCCTTAATTGGCATCAACTAGGGAGTGTATACCCTATATTGGAAAAATTATCAATTAAGGAGTGTATACCCTTAATTGGCATCAACTAGGTAGTGTATACCCTATGTTGGCATTAACTAGGGAGTGTATGCCCTATGTTGGAAAATTAAAAAAAAAATTAAAAAATCATCAACTAGGGAGTGTATACCCTTAATTGGCATCAACTAGGAAGTGTATATCCTATGTTGGAAAAATCATCAACTAGGGAGTGTATACCCTTAATTGGCATCAACTAGGGAGTGTATACCCTATATTGGCATCAACTAGGGAGTGTATACCCTATGTTGGAAAATAAAATGATCTAGGGAGTGTATACCCTATGTTGGAAAAGGTGTAGTTGGGGATTGGAGGCCCTATACTACTTTAGGTTTGAATCATTTTCAACTTCGGTTCTTCGTTTTTTTCTTTCCTTTTTCTTTTTTATTTTATTTTTATTTTTATTTTTATTTTTATGCAAGCGGGAAAAGATTTTTGGAGGAAACTTCCCTTTATTTGGAGTCAATGTCGCAGAGCTCCTTCTAGCTCTTGCGCAATTCCTTCTGGTTGCACCTGCTTCTTGCACAGTTGCTTTTGAGTTGCACCTGTTTCGTATTTTCAAACAAAGAACAATTTGTTAGTTTGAAACGGTGGTTGGTTTTGTGGCCTTGATTATTTCAAACTGCTTGATCTCAGCCTCTTTGACGAAGATCTCAACCCCTTGTTGTTTTGCTGGGGATTGGGTTTCATTTCTAAACCCGGGGACCCTGGCTTTCCAGATTTTATCATGGTGATCGGTCACGTGGGACCCAACATTTCAACTTTATTCTGCCTTTGTAGGCCCTTCACTTGTTTTTGGGTTTCCGAAGCGTGGGTAAAATTCAGGCTCCTTAGATTTTCCACAACAGCTAGTCGCGTGGGACTTAACCTTTCCGATTTTATTTTTTATCCTTTATGGGCCTTCCATTTCTGCTTCAGAGCACTTGGAGTACTTCGGCTTTTCAAACTTTTTCCGAGATGGTTAGCCACGTGGGACTCCACCTTTCAATTTCCTCTGCCTTTATAGGCGCTTTGATTTGATTTTCTCTTTTCAAAGGTTTTGAGTTTGGAGTGTCGGCTTCTAAGGCCGGTCGGGATTGACTTGACGCCTCTTACAAAGCTGGGTGCCTTTTGCATACTGGCCCGTGTCAAATGAGAACCCTGTAAATCAGTCTTGCCATTCTTTCTTTTCCTTAGTTTCGGAAACAGAGTTAGACCGAAAGGGATTTAAAAGAAAATAAATGACAAAATGGACAATGAATTTAAATGAGAGGTATCCCTTTCGGGGGAAAGCAAAGAAGGACTTATTTGGAGTGCATGCGAACTTCAATGAACATGGCATGCCTTTTGTACTGGATGCCTGATCCGTGTAAACCGTCCGACTCTCAGAAATTCATCATCACTATCACCCCGAGACTCAAAAACCTTGCCCTGGATTGTGTCTATGTCAGTGATCCATTATCCTTTTCGGTTAGTGGCGTCCTTTGCGGGTTTTCGCCAACTAACCCCTCTCATTTCTCTTCTTACTATCGTCTTGTAGTGCTCTTTGCGAGTTTTCACTAACAAGACTCTCTCATTTCATTTTCTCTGCTTATTGCTGCCTTACGGTGCCCCTGTGGGTTTTCACCGATAAGACTCTCTCATTTTAGTTTCTATCATTGCTTGTATCAGCTTCAAACATCTGCATCCTCCAACTTTGGACACCTTTGTCGATCGATCGGAATGACTTGAACATGGTTTTGGGTAGAAAGAATTTGGATTGAGATACAACTTTGGAACTCGTAAGTGAAAACATAACATTTGCTCCAGCTTAGACTTTTGGGGTAAATGTAGGATTTTATTTGGGTGTGACTGAACCCCAGGGAGAGGCTGCCTACGTATCCTTTCGGAATCAAGTTGAACGTAGTTCAAGGGACATTTGTTTTGTTTTTTATTTTTGTTTTGTTTGTCATATGTTTTGTTTTGTTTTCTCTTTCTTTTGCTTTCCTTGTTCTCTTTTTTTTCATTTCATCATATATATATTTTTTGCTTCTTTTTTTTTCATCATCATTTTTTTTCATTTTTCAAATTTTTTTTGTTTTTCAATAACACTTTTAGGTTCCAAAGCGAGTAATCAAAGAAGAGTAACCGGCTCAAAGGGTTTTCAAAAAGGGTTGATGGTGTTTGGGTAGCGAGAATGAAAGCCTTCGTCATCCCAACCGGAGAACATTTAATGCTATATGGAGGATCAACCATAGTACCTTTTGGCTGCACCTACATTGATAGTTGTTTCAGGGACATTTTCTTCAATGTACCCCAAGTACAAACGCAATCTTTTGGCAGTACTCTTGTAGTAATGTATGGACCTTTCCAATCTGAACCAATTTTCCTTTGGATGTTCTGATTTATTGTTTTATTTTCTTGACCAAAATTCATTTGCATTTGGATTCTTGATTCATCATTTCGAAGTCTGACAACGCTTTGGGGTCTTTTGACTGCACCTGCATTGACGGCTGTTTTAGGGATATTTTCTTCGATGTACCCCAAGTACAAATGCATTCTTTTGGCAGTACTCTTGTAGTAACGTATGGACCTTTCCAATCTGAACCAATTTTCCTTTGGTTGTTCTGATTGTTTTATTTCCTTGACCTAACTTCATTTTCATTCTGATTCTTGATTCACTATTTCGAAGCCTGGCAGCGTTTTAGGATCTAGGCATGAAGTCTGCAAGCATGTCATGTTATTGAAATATGCATTTAACAGAACTGAAAGTAGAGTAAGAAAAGAGACAAGATAAAGAAAAGAGACATTCTTGGAAAATAAAATATTAATTCCATTTGATTTTTGATTGATTTTTTTTTAAGTTTAAAGATAGAAGGGTTTACATCGGAAAGTGAGACAATAAAGTAAAACATCCGGATCAACCCTAAGATAATCCGGACGCATAAAGGATAGCAAGACTGGCTACCGAGGCTCCCATCTAATGGGGAGAACTTTCAGGTTTGGCGACCGTTTTTTGGCCTTTCTTCTGTCTCGGCAATGGCTGCAATGGCCTTCAGTGCCGAATCAAATTCTTCATCCTCACAAATCATTCCGACTACTGCCCCGGTGTGAGCTGGTAGGGGATTGTTCATCACATTAGGGTCTTCTTCATCCCTAAGCACTATTGCCTGGACCTCGATGAGGTCTTCCACTGCTCTTTTTAAAGTCCAACAATCTTTAGTGTTATGCCCTACTGCTCCAGAGTAGTATTCACATCTAGCATCATCCCAGTGCGAGGGGGTCTCGGGGTTTGGCCGATTTGGGGCCACTGGCTGCAGCATACCTGTCCTGACCAACTTTTTGAACAAGCTAGAGTACGATTCACCAATAGGGGTGAACGGATTCTTTTGGAAAGGCTCTCTTAGGCGAGTATTGTATTGGTGGAACATTTGATTGAGGATTATAAGGAGCTTGGTAAGGATGGGCATTTCTGGGAAGTGGAGCTCGGTTTTGGGTGTAATTTTATGGCCCCGTGTAAGATTGCACGTTCATCACCGCCTATGGAAGCGGTGCCACGACATAAGCAGCATCATTTTGATAGGGATCCCAGTGTTGTGGGACCTTAGGAAGCATATATGATTGGTTGAATGTCCCGCGAGCCCCCTTCGAACTCGAAGCCATCATGGCTCCCTCTTCTCTTTTGTTTCTGTTCATCAAACCCCTTGACCCATTCTGAACGGCCTGTGATGTAGCCTTAAATGAAATTTGACTCAAGATTCGGCCTGTTTTCAAACCATTCTCTACCATCTCCCCAATTTTGATAGCATCGGCGAACGGTCCACCCATAGCAGACATCATGTTCTGGAAGTAATCCGCTTCTTGGGCCTATAGGAAGACCGTAACCATTTCGGCTTTGCCCATTGGAGGCATTACCCTGGCATCTTGCTCACGCCATTTGACAACATATTAACAAAAACTTTCCGCGGTTTTCTTTTTCAAATTAGACAAAGAGTTCCTGTCGGGAGCGATGTCTACATTATACTGGAACTGGCGGACAAAGTCTCGGGCTATTTTGTCCCACACATGCCAATGGGTAATTTCTTGATCCGTATACCATTCAGAAGCGATCCCTGTGAGGCTTTCTTCGAAGTAGGCCATTAGCAACTCATCGTTTCCACCCGCACCCCTCAGCTGGTTACAAATATCGCTTCAAGTGAGCGATCGGGTCTCCGTGTCCGTCATATTTTTCAAACTTTGGCGTCTTGAAACCAACTGGCAGGTGAACATGTGGAAACATGCACAAATTGAAGTAGGAGGGACTCTTCTGACCAATCAAACCCTGTATGTTCCTTAAGCTTTGCTCTAGGCTTCTCATTTTCCGAGTCATTTCTTCCTGCTCGGGGTTTCTCATTGTTCTTTGCTGACCCATCAGAGACTCATATTGCAGATGCTGAGGGTATGAGTTTGGCCTGGGCACTGTTGGATGTGGCGTAGTGGAGATCGGTGGTGCAACGACCATTGCCGGCTGTGCCCTTGAATCCGGCGCCTAGGGGTGAACCGCAGAAGGCATTCCGGGGCCATTAGACGGCATTAGAGGGTGCCCACGTGGGATGAGTGGGTTGGGCACAAGGATGTTTGAAAGCCCATCTAAACCGGGAATCAACTCAGGAAAACCAGGGATTACACTTGGCGGTTCTCTACCGTTAGACCAGGCATCCCACATTTCCAACATGTGGCGGCGCAACATTCTATTTTCTTCAGCAGTTGTTGATTCCAGCAGCGGAATAGCCGATGTCGGGCTATCCACAGGACCGATGATTTGTAGATTACTTGCGAAGTCCATTTCTACCTTTGGATCTTGTGAAGGATGGAAAACCGGACTACCGACAAAACCAACCACCAAAACCTGACTAATTTGCACACCAAACAACCTTGTTAGTTTTGAGACATTTAACATATAGAAAATCGCATATTGGGATGCAATGCACCTAACAGTTAAACGCTTCTACCATGTGTTTGAACGGTTGCATGTTTCATCCCGGCCTTTAAATGTCCCTTTCAAATTTTCTCTCTCCTTCTTTTTTCTTTTTTTTTGAATTTTCCATATCTCGATTTCTTTTTCTTTTCTTTTTGTTATTTTCTCTCTTGTTTTTCTCAGTTATTTTTGTCACTCTTTTTTTTTCTTTTTTCTTACTTATTTTTCACTCAATTTATTTATGGCTATGATCGAATACGATGGGGATTGTCTACGTATCATGACGCCGCATGAATCAGATCTTGCGTAGTTCGGAAAGATTGAGAATGGAGTAAATAAAGCTAACTCTTTTTGTGAATTTCGTTTATTTTATTTTTGAATTTTTTGAAAGAAAGGTTTTAAAAGAAGATAGAAATATTTTTGGCTCTTTTTTTTTGATGTTTTGATTGAAATGTTTGAAAGAAAGACTTCTAAAAAGCAAGAAAATATTTTTGAATTTTGATTTGATTTTTCCTTTTTTCTTTTTTGAACTTTTGGGGAAACTAGTTCAAGATAAAGGAAACCTGTATTTTTGGATTTTGATTTTTCATTGACTTCTTTTTGGTTTTTGAAATTTTTTAAATGAAGACTTCTAAAGAAGAAAGAAAATATTTTTTTTTCTTTTTGATTTAATCTTCTTCTTTTTTTCTTTTAATTTCTTGGCAAAAGACTTCTAACAATGGTGAAAATATTTATTATTATTTGTTTTTTTTTTGGATGAACTTTGAAATTTTCAAAAGTAAGAAGAAGATATTTTTGTTGAATTTCAAATCGTTTTGCCTTTTTGTTTTCATTTTTTTAGGAAAAAGAAAGAAAATATTTTGGATTTTGAATGGGTTTTTTTTTCTCTTTGTATTTGTTTTAGAAAGAAAGAATTCTAATGAAAAATAAAATATATATTTTTTGAAATGTCGTTCTTTTTTTTTTTTTTTTTTTTTTTAATTTTTTGAAAGAAAAACTTCTAAGGAAGAAAGGAAATATTTTTGGTTTTTTTTTGGGTTTTTTTTGGGTACTTTTTGGAAGAAAGACTTCTAGAAGAAAGCGAATATCTTTTTTAGATTTTTGATTTTTTTCTTTTCTATTTTTTTTTTTGTTTTGATATTTTTTGAGAAAAAGACTTCTTAAAAGGTTAGAATTTTGTTGTTGTTGTTTTTTTTTTTTTTGTTTTTTTATTAGATTTGTTTTCTTTCTTCTTTTTTCATTGAAAGACTCCTACAAACACTACAAGAAATATGGGCTATGACGACATTAAATAAATGTCATATTAGGTCACATAATCAATTACCGACGTTTACCTTACATTTAAGCCAAATGTCAGAAATTTCAATGTCGGAAATTTTGATATTTAAATAAATGTCGGTAAATGCTTAGTGACATTTATTTACTGACTTTTATCAAAATGTCACCCATTTGCGTTATAACCATATAGTTTGCGACATATAAAAAAATGTCGGCAAATTGTTTGTAAATTTATAAAATATAGACGTATGGTTAAAATTTAAAACAAAGACATTTGTTATCAAGGTTGTTTTTACATACAATATAGAGAGGAAATGCTATTCTTTTTTTTTTTTTGAAAAGGCTAATTAATTGGTTTCTTTCAAAGATCAATTTGCATATACAAACATTTAAGAGCACCGTCCATGATTTTCCTTTCCTCTTAAGACATGGACTTCATCTACCCATGTTACAACTCAAAGAACAGATTAACTGATCAGTACAATCAATGTAAATAGTAAAGTATCTGAAAATAAAATGCCATTGACCCCATGATACAAAGGTATGTTTAGCCCATGGCATACTTCTGCGTCCAGCTCCTTGTGGTAGTCTCATACTTATTCCTGTCTGTCTTATACATGTGTGCAACCTTCGGGACCAAAGGATCATCAGGATTAGCGTCCGTCAAAAGAGAACATATTGAAAGAAACACCTTGGAAATTGTTAGGGCAAGGATCCACTGCTCCTCTAAAATGTCAAGGCATATGCTCCCATTGCTATTTATGTTTGGGTGGAAAACTTTTGTCCTGAAGGCCACCTTAGGTGGCTTGAATGGATAATCCGGAGGAAAATGAATCGTCACCAGAAAAAGGACTGTCTGGAGGACCCAAGATCGTTGTTTGCCAATGAAACATATCCTCAGCAACAGGTCCATCACTATAAGAAGTAGGAGGATCCTATTCGCAGTACCGCAAACATTCATATTCATGTCAACATTTTCAAGTGTCATACACCACAAACAATTTAAATGAATAAAAAAGAAATACTACAGTGTACTATATACATAATTGTAACTTTTCTCTTAGTTAAAATCTCCTTCAGTTACAATAAATAAGTCTGAGCATCTGGAATTTCATGAGCTTCTACTTCAATGTTGAACTTAATTATTTGAGACTTTGATAAGAGATTAGCCTTTTGTCTTACAGAGTTCATGACTTCGGCATACACAGATACAGCAGCAGGATCTTCTGGATCTATGGCGATCTTCTCCTTTTGTAGGACACCAATTGTTGTCTCAAGCTTGTTCTTAACCTCATAAAAGATGTCCTTCAACACCTGATCTCCCTTCAGTGCAGTGGGAGCGGCAGCTCCTTTGGAAAAGGAACGAGTTGGAATTAAATGCTCGCGGCGAAGGACAACCTGACCGACGCATAACTGGCGAGTGGAGCTGGAAAGCAAACGAGAAGCAAGAGCCATTTGATGGATCGAAATTACGGCTTTTGTCGATGAAATTCCAAACATAAGCAGTGAGTTCTATCAGAGTGTTCGAAAGCTCTGTATTGGGTCGTGGTGGGTGGCCTTTTCTGCATTGTCGCGCATTTGTTTTTCAACATGTCCCATCATGTTATAGATATCAGATGTGATGAGTTCCTTTATTGCTGTGTCGATCTCTTGTACCATTCGTTACCATGCTTATGCCTTCCCTAGCTTTCCTTTCAGTGGGTTGAGCACATAGTGCTAATACCACCACTTGAAAATTGGGCCAGGAGAGGGGCATCACTACAGCAATGTTCTCAACTGTACACATTGTCTTTAGGCAAAATTCTGTGATGAACTTGCTTCTTCTTGTCCATGTTTTAAAACTACTCCATGAATTGAGATGTGATTTTCCTGTTATCTTGTGTTCCTTATACATCCTACTTGCTGAAAATGATGAAGTAGTTGTATTACCATCTTTCCCTGCTTTCATATAGAATAATGCCCCCTCACTTGTGAGAAATTGGCCAAAGCATGATACATTTGTCCAGTTATTGAGAGATTAATAATCATGGTTGTGCCTTCTCTAGCTTGCCCTCCAGTGGAATGAGTACATTGTACTAATACCATCACTCGAAGGTTGGGCCAAAAAAAGGCCATGATCACAGTAATGTAACCTGCAAAACAGAGAACACGAAGTTAGTGATAAACAATACCCATATTCTCTCCTCCCTTAGGACTTGAACCTAGATATATAAACTATCTCCAGGATTCCCTTCCATCTCCGTCATCCCCATGTTGTTTTCCTTCATCCCTAATCTCGTGCAACCTTCACCCTCAAGTACGGACACTGTAGTTTGTCATTGTTCCCAATTCCTCGACCTTGTACATCCAGTTCAGCAAAACAATGAGCCTCAATATCCCCAGGATTACCTCAATATTTTGATTTGTCTTTTTGAATGAAGAAAATATTTTTTGGGTTATGAAACTTTTATTGTTTAACTCTTATTTGTATGGAATTTCCTAAGAAAATACTCATAAGGAAAGAATTAAAGGAAAATATTATTCATTGGATTTTTTTTTAAATAATGGAAGCCGGAACCGATGAGGTTTGCCTATGTATCTCACATCTGGTGAGAATCAGACCCGCGTAGTTCGGTCAATTTTGACAGAACTGAGAAAACATGACTTTTGAGAACATTCATTTATTTTCTTTCTCATTTATAGACAGAGTTTCATATTTCGGATAACTACCTCACACTCTTGGTTTTTCTTTTTGATTTTCTTTTTTATTCTAGAAGTCGGTCAACATGCAAGCCGAAACAAACTAATGCACATATAGCAGGTAAGATGCATCAGGATGATCCTTTATTTCGGGTTCGTCTGTCCTAGACAGACCCAACCCCTGTGTTGAGTTCCCTAAGTCAAATGCACGTGATGCAAACAACGCACTTACTAGGGATCCGACATGAGGTTATGTCATTCTAATTTTTGAATCCTGGGGTTTTGTTCTAGACCAGGTTTACCCTAGCGGACAGCTCGAGCCGAGGTCGGGGCAGCGTACCGGGAATACAGAAGCTTCAACGGCTTTGCAACTTGTCCGTACCTCGTTCTAAAATTTGGATGACTCTAATAGAAAGAAGTCACACGAAGTGCACACTTCCCAGATGATTTGGAAGACTCAGAGAGAAGAAGGGTTTCGACACAGTTTATATGCAATTCAGATAAATATCAAAGCGGTAAATGCGGCAATTAGCACATTAGGTTTAAACATGTAAAGTCAGATAATGAACGCCAAAACATAATAGTTATATAAGCTCGAATTCTTTGAACCCTAAACCAGAGATTCTGGGTTCTAATTCCCCAGCAGAGTCGCCAAAGCTGTCACACCTCCTTTTTCACTACCCCGGATTAATGAAGGGGTAATAAGGGAGTTTTTTCACTTTAAATGACATTATTCGGATTTGGGATTTATTTTTTTAGTTTCAGAGTCACCACTTGGGATAATTTATGGTGTCCCAAGTCACCGGTTTATTTTAAATACCAAATCGAGGAAATTTGACTCTGTTTTGATTTGTCGGCGACCAGAAATCCGAGTAAGGAATTCTGTTAACCCAGGAGAAGGTGTTAGGCATTCCCGAGTTCAGTGGTTCTAGCACGGTCGCTTAACTATTAATATTTGGCCTAAATTATCTGATTGTTTACGTGCTTTAGCCTATTGTGTGCTTATCCTTTTAATTTTTAACCGCTTGACATTTATGGATTTATCTTGAAACAAGTCACGATGGCGTGTACTTGTTATTTTTGTACATGTTGAAAACCGCGTTACATGAAATGCACCCGCGATTACAACGTGAGATTTTATTATTGTTTGGAGTTAGAGTTGTTGGGTAGCATGAGTTGCAAACCTTGTAGTTTACGTATCACGACTATGCCACGGGAACCGAATCCATAGTCGTGATGAATTATTAATCGCCCAAAGCAAGCTACGATGTTCATTAATGAATTAATTTCCTATGTTCCGGATTCTTTTTGAAGGTCGCGTAGTAAGGCAAAGGGATTGTTAGAGTCAAGATTTGATTCATTCATATGACTAAAAAACTTAGTGCGTTCAAACCAATTCTTTATCTTATGAGGATTTTGATTCATAGAGTAACGTTAGGAATTTCACCATAGCAACATATTTAGATTAACCCAAGATTAACAAATAGAATTTTTATTAAAAGAGTTCAAATAATGTAACAAACTTTGGAATAGATGTTCTAACTAACAGACCACACTTATTTTATTCCCAACCCATTTTGGTATTTTCCTAAGACTAACAGATAACCCAATTAACGTAAATGCTAACCAAACAACCAATTAATTATAAAGTAACTCAAATCTAATTTAATGAAATTCACCATTCTCAAACAGCTTGTTTTCCAACTGGAGATTGAAGCTACAGAATCTCATAACAACGAAACCTAAAAAAATGACCAAATAAACACAAAAGAGACAAGCTATATTGGGAAGCATTCGATTCTCATACAATTGCAGGCCTACTGAAACTAAACAAGGAACCAACCGAATCTTCAAATAAATGAAAAACTGATTAAACTTAACACGATGATATAGCAAACTTCAGTAAACTGAAAACAAGGATCAAATTAACTCAAATCAGCATCATCCATTACGCATGAGAATTACAAAAATCAGGGAGCAAATCTTCAAAGCATAGTAAGAATTCAATTGTTCAATTATTTACCAAAAATACATAGGAAACTTCAAACTAACATGGTCGACTCAATGAAACTCAAGCGAAGCTCAGCAAATCCAGAGAAACAAGAAGAATCGGCCATAGAATAGAGAAGAAGAAGAAGCTTTAGGGGGAAGGAGTCCGCCGTTTATAGCGTTTTTCGGCCAGATCTGTCACCGACCAGGTTAGTGATGATACGGGGTGAGGAAAATGAGAAGTGAGGTCGTTTTGACCATGGCAGATCGCGGCAGTCGGCGATGGAGGCGCAAGGAAGAGCCTATCGATTTTTGAATAGGAGGTGGGTGAAGTTCCGGCGACTGTTTGATCATTGAAGAGAGAGACGTGTGAAGAAGATGAGATTTGTTTTGGGTTCTTTAAAGAAATAGCATGATTTTAAGAGGGAGCAAAAGAGCCGTGTATTTGTTTTAGATATGGGTCTCTGATATGTGTATTAGAGATGAGGGGGTGAGGAAAAAGGGAAAAGGGGGAAACAGTGTTGGGGTGAGGGATCTCTCTAGGTCTGACCTTCATTTAGGTTTAGGTTATGTTTTAATAGGGGGTAAAACGGGTCGGATAGGCGGGTCGCGTGTTCTGGACAGGTGAATTTGGGGCGGAATTTGGGATACTGGGCGACTGATTTTGACCCAATTTGAACACCCCTCTTTTCTCCTTCTTTTAGCCACTTTAGGCTCAAATTTTAATTTAAATCTCATCTTTGGCTAGCCTATTTATTTATTTTACCTAATGATGGACTAATGCAACTAACTAATTAATTAACCTACGAATGCAATTTTTGATTTTTAGAAGATGCATTTAACAATATAATTAAATCCTAAAAATGCAGTTCAAAATCTAACATGCTATGAAATCAAAATTCGAACATTTTTATGATTTTTCTATGATTTTAAAACATTAAACATGCGTGAAATGCAACTAAATAAAGTGAAATTCCTAAATTCATTAAAAATTATTTTTTGATTATTTTTAGGAGTAATTTCCATGCGGGGCAAAAATTGGGTGTTCACATATATGTATTTAAAAATATATGTGGGAAAAATTGGGTATCAATAAAGGTGGTGGCATGGAGACTGTCCCGATAGAAGGCCCAGTTGTTGTGGAAGGCATGGGAGTAGTAGATGGATCAGCAACAGCCTCTGAACCCACCACCGCTGGCTTGTCAGACTGACCAATGGTGGTAGTGACCTTACCCTTGAACTTTGGGTTTCCGCACCCTGCAAGTAGTACCATGAGAAAGGCTTCTTGGCCTTTACCTTTATGTCATATGGCCTTCCTCCACCTTGGCATCATTGAAATACTCTATGAGGGTGTTTGGATAGGAGTAGGACTTTTCACTCTTTCGGACCGCCAATGTGATGTTGGTAGACGTGATGGCACCCACATTGATTGGGTACCCCACCATAATATAAGCCACCAGAACTGCCCATGGAAGTGGAAGGTTGTTCTCATTCAAACTCGGATCAATCCGGCTACACACAAAGGTTTTCCACCCTTTAGCTTCAAAGTAGAGGGTGGCCCGGATGATAGGAACTCCAGCTGTAATCCATGGTGGTGGTGGTCCTCGAGCAACAAAAATCTCAGCTAGCCAAGGTCGAGCTGCTTCACACAGATCCAACTTTTCTAAGTACTAGACTGCCTCTACCTGTTCAAATCCCACATAAGCGTTCAAAGAGACAGCATCAAAGCGGACTTTCAAATTTCTCACTTTTGTCACTTTTCCCCCTTCTTGATGTGAGCCACATTGGCGTAGAACTCCCTGACCAAATGCTCATTTGCGTCTAAGACACTGTGGGTGAACCACTTCCACCCCTTGCTCTCCTGGAACTGTCTAAGGACATTTGGATTATGAATATCCAAATCCTTCATTAAGAATTGTCGCTCAAGTTTGAGCGACCTCGGGGGCCACAATTCCCAAAATCCGTTGAAGGTTGTCAAGCTGACGAATCGATCCTCCCATATTTCTTTCTTCTTTGTCATCTCAAGGTGATGATAGGCTATAATTGCGTATTTTAGTCGCTTATTACACTCTAATTTACTGCACTTTAATTGAGTTTGAGCTTTAATCGCTAGTGTTTTGCAGTAATCGTGTGTTTTATTCCTTGTAGGAGTGATTCCGAGCTATATAAATATTATGGAATGAATTAAAGTGATTTGGAGCTTTTAAGTCTGAGTAAAAGCCCAAGAAATTAATTCGGAATCGTGTTTGAGGTCAAATTTGACAGTTAAGAACAAACTATGACTCGAATAGGCATATTATGCACTGTCTAGTAAAATAGACATAATTGTTTTCTCCGACCTCCATTTAGGATATATAATATATGGTTGGAAATATAATTTAAAGTTTCACAACTTTTATGTTTTACGTTTTTCCAAATTCCGAATGGAACAGGATGAAAAATGCGGTCGAAACCGCGACCACGGAACTGGACGCAGGCAGAATCAGAGCACTGGTAAATGACCGCACCCGCGCCGCGTTTGGCCGCGGCCACGAGCGTCCAGGCTTAAGAAAACTGTCCTTTTTTCGCATGGGAGAAGGTATACTTGTTTGGGCCCGACCCTACTTGGTATATATACACGGAAAAATGGTATTTTGGGGGATTAGACATATTTTGGACACAAAATTCGACCTAAGGAGGCAGAGACACAATAGGAGCAAGGCGGAGAATTCTTCTACAAGTTTTTCCTTCCTCTTCCTATTTTTCATTGTTGGTTATGACTTTTAGTATTGTATTTTTACATACTATTATGAATAGCTAAGTTGTTATCTAGGATTTTGATTGAACCTTTTGTAGGATAAATTCTTGTTATGTTTTTATATAATTTTGCCAAAGTTTAATCTCTATTTGTTCAACTACGTTCTTGTTGTAGTTAATTGAAAGGATCCTCAATTAGCTGTGCCTATTTAGTGTGTATCTACTCGAGAGAGAGTGCATATTTAGGTAATTGTTGAACAACATCACTCCCAAAGTATAGGAGAGATCCATAACCGAGGGTTTAAAGGTTGGATTAGAGATAACGATACCTTGGGTGCAATCTAAAGTGAACTGTAATACAAGTTAGCTAGCGTAGCTCGAGAGAGTACGTCTAGTAGATTATTGTAATTACTCTAGAGAGACTTACAGTAGCATGAGTGTTCATGATTGATAGAGAATACTTAGGCGAAAGTATAGAAGACATAGCGGGAAGGATTCCGACAATTGGGGAAATCATAACTCTAGACCTCCTTAACATCCAAACTATCATAATTCCATGATGTTGGTAATTCTACTTTTGATCCCCGTTATGCATATTGTGGAGGAAACCACCCAGGGCAAAATTATCAAAATATTCCCGAGAGCGAGTTATGTGCACCAACTCAATCTTATGTGTGGAATGTGTGTGATATGTGTGGTGGTCAAGATGGTCACTTTCATGGTTGTGCTTATATTCCTTATCTTCCCCCAACCCCTTACTTTGATGGTTCTTCTTTTTCTTGTGAAGTTAATAGGAACAAATAACCCAGAGACATCATCATCATCGACATCAATAGACACTGGTGCCGGAGGAGTAGGTGAAGAGGAGGGCTCGGAACCCTGGCTTCCCACATCAGAACCCTGGCTTCCCGCATCAGAACCCTCAGAAGAACTGGATGTAGGTTCATTGCGCAATTGATAACGCCTAGTGGGTTGGGATGGTTGGGATTGGGCCTCAGGATGGACCTTCATAGAATGACCCTCGGAGGCTTTCCCGGGTGGGACATATGAACTGTATTCTAAGGGATTTGTGGCCCTTCCTCGCCCGGTGGTCAACTTTTTAGCAATATGCTTTGACTGCACTTCCAATGGGTGAGTGCCTTTACCTCTGCCTCAGGAGGATTCACCTCTCCTTTTTGATGTATCACCTCTACAACGTGATCTAACCATTGTCTGCAATGTAAAGCACATAGGTCAGTTTAGTTCAGAAACAAGTCAAGCATTTGCAGAATAGTTGCAACACAACAGTCATCAAAGAGACATTGCGGACCACACAATTTTGAGTGCGGCCGCAGACTGTCTAGTGCGGACCGCACAATTTTGAAGTGCGGTCGCCCACCCTGAAGTGCGAACTGCAAAATTGTGAGTGCGGCTGTACATCCTCAAGTGCGTACCGCATAATATTGAGTGCGGTCGAACAAGTCCTGCCTTGAGTTTCTGATTCTCTGAAGTTCAAAAGTGTGGTCGCACAATTTTTTTGCGAACCGCACAATTTTGAGTGCGGTCCACACATTTCAAGCAAAATATTTATCCTATTTAACAGTTATGCGAACAGCACAATTCAATTAGTTACGGCACTAAACTTAGGGTTCTTGCAACTTTTTCACAAATTAATACATGGTATGCAAAAATTGACAAGATTAGTGGTTTACCCATCCCCTAATGAACATATATGAAACTACCCACATGAGTTTTAAGCACATATTAAGCATATTTGACATTTTTAGGCCTAAAAATTACTAAACTAAACTAATCAAAGAAAACAAAAACAAAAAATTAAGAAAAATGGAGAAAAATCTAACATGGATACATATTAGTAGTGAATGATGCAGGTGAGAAACTAACTTGATGAACTGAGTGTGATTTGTAAACTATTTTGTAATGCACAGTGTTTTCAAGGGCTTGGGAGTTCAGAGAGTGTAAAGTGTGAATAATGGTGAAAAGCCTTATTTATACTTTGACCAAGTCGGTCAAAAAGTTACCTGAGTGCGGCTGCACAATTTTGAGTGCGGTATGCATTCTTTACCTGTTGTTGAACTTAGCTTTTGCGGTCCGCATAAAAGGGAACGCGAACGCATATTCTTGTGCGGTCCGCATAATTTTGTGTGCGGCCGCATTTTGAACACTTTCCTGCAAATTCCAACCTCATAGAGTTAGTGTTTTTGGGTCTCCAATTGTGCGGCCGCACAAAGAATTGTGAGTCTGCGGACCCTTCTCTACGGTTGCAGACATTTTTGTGCGGTCCGCATAATATCAACACTTGGCCAATTTTCCAGATTGTCCCTGCAATGCACACTCATTCCTGCAATTCACTTCAAAACTGGTTAGATCAATACAAAACCTATCTAAAAAGGCAGGAAATAAAAAGAATGAAAATAAGCCTTCCTAGAAGCACTTTATTTAACGTCGCGGCACGGCGCAGGTTACCATGAATCACTTGAAATGAATCAACCCCACAACATGGCTATCATCAACCTTGCCAAGATAATGTTTCACCCGGTGACCATTGACTCTAAACACTTCATCATCCTTGTCCTTAAAGTCTAATGAACCAAAGGGTGTCACATGCACAACTTCAAATGGGCCACTCCACTTGGACTTCAACTTTCCCGGAAATATCTGCTACCGAAAATTGAACAATAGCACAAGATCACCTTCTTTGAACTCCTTATTTCGGATGTACTTGTCATGGAGGTACTTCATATTGTCCTTGTACAAGGACGAACTTGAATATGCGTGGAACGAGAATTCATCAAGCTCATTCAATTGTGCCACCCTTAAGTTTGCGCGACATCCCATTCAAGATTAAACTTCTTTAATGCCCACATAGCCTTGTGCTCAATTTCCACCGGTAGGTGACAAGCTTTCCCGAACACTAGCCGATATAGAGACATACCAATCGGTATTTTGTAAGTCGTCCTATAAGTCCAAAGAGCATCATCAAGTTTTTTGACTAATCTGTCTGGTTGACATTCACGGTCTTTGACAAAATACTCTTGATCTCCCGGTTGGAGACTTCAACTTGTCCACTTGCTTGAAGGTGATAGGGGGTCGACACTTTGTGAGTGACATCATACTTTGTGAGTAAAGTATCAAAAGCTTTATTGCAAAAATGCGATCCCCCATCACTAATAATGGACCTTGGAGTACCAAAGCTTGTGAAGATGTTCTTTTTCAAAAATGCCACCACACTTCGAGATTCATTGTTGGGAAAAGCCACAACTTCAACCCACTTTGACACATAATCCACTACCAATATATAAGTGTTCACACAAGAGCTCACGAACGGACCCATGAAATCAATGTCCCACACATAAAAAAATATCAATCTCCAAGATGGTGGTGAGGGGCATCTCATTTTTTATAGAAATCCCACCGGCCCTTTGACATTCATCACAACGCTTGACGAGACTGCTAGCGTCCTTGTAAAGAGTAGGCCAATAGAATCCACAACTCAACACTTTTGTAGCCTTTCTAGCTCCACCATGGTGACCATCATATGGAGAAGAGTGTCATGACTCAAGAATATCCATTTGTTCTTCCTCCGGTACACATCATCAAATCACACCATCAGTACAAATCCGGAAGAGATAAGGTTCATCCCAATAATAGTCAAGGAAATCCCGTTTGAGTTTCTTCCTTTGGTTTGAAGAAAACTCATTCGGTACAATGCCACTCACAAGATAATTAGCTAAGGCGGAAAACCATGGAATCCCGGTCATAGAAATGGCTAGGAGTTGCTCGGCGGGAAATGAATCATTTATCTCAATGCCATCATGTAGCCTCCCCTCCTCCTCAAGACGAGACAAGTGGTCCGCCACTTGGTTTTTACTAACCTTGCAGTCTTGAATCTCTAGATCAAACTCTTGCAAAAGAAGCACCCACTGCATTAGTCTTGCTTTAGAATCTTTCTTGCTCATCAGATATCTAATTGCCGCATGGTCGGTGTGAACAATCGCCTTTGTACCCATCAAGTACGGGCGGAACTTCTCCATAGCAAAGACAATAACAAGGAGCTCTTTTTCAGTAACTGTGTAGTTGACTTGGGCATCATTCATGGTCTTGCTAGCATAGTAGACCTGATGGAAGATTTTGTTGATACGTTTCCCCAATACCGCTCCAACTACCAAATCACTTGCATCACACATGAGCTCAAAAGGTAAGCTCCAATTCGGTGCGGTGATAATATGAGTAGTAGGAAACTTGAACTTGAGCAATTCGAATGCCTTCATACAATCTTCATTGAAATGAAACTTGGCATCCTTCTCCAATAGTTTGCACAAGGGGTTTACCACCTTCGAAAATTCCTTGATAAATCGGCGATAGAACTCCGCATGACCCAAAAAGCTCCTCACTCCCTTCACGGATGTAGGGGAGGGAGTTTGGATATCACCTCAATTTTGTCCTTGTCGACCTCAATACCATGCTTTGAAATTTTGTGGCCGAGGACTATGCCTTCCTCAACCATGAAGTGACACTTTTCCCAATTCAACCAAGTTCGTTTCCTCACATCTTGCCAATACCTTGTCCAAATTATCCAAGCACTCATCAAACGAATTCCCCACCATGGAAAAATCATCCATGAGACCTCAAGAAAATACTCCACCATGTCGGTGAAGATGGCATCATACACCGTTGAAAAGTCATTGGTGCATTGCATAATCCAAATGGAATCTGCGAGAATGCGAAAGTACCATAGGGGCAAGTAAAAGTAGTCTTCTCTTGGTCCTCAGGAGAAATAAGAATTTGATTTTAGCTGGAGTATCCATAAAGGCAGCAATAAAAAGCACGTCCGGCCAACCTATCAAGCATTTGATCAAGAAATGGAAGCGAAAAATGATCTTTCCGAGTGACTGTGTTGAGATTCCTATAGTCCATGCACACTCTGCACCCGGTGATAGTTCTTGTAGGGATCAATTTGTTCTTGTCATTTGTTATCACAATCATTCGCCCTTTCTTTGGGACAGATTGCACCGGAGAGGTCCACGAGCTATCTGAAATGGGGTAAACAACCCGGACATCCAACCATTTTATGATCTCCTTCTTCACCACCTCTTGCATTTCTTCATTTAATATTCTTTGATGTTCAACAGAGGGTTTGGCATCCTCTTCCAAAATAATCTTGTGCATGCGAAAGGCGGGGCTTATACCTTGAATATCCGCCAATGTCCATCCTATAGCTTTCTTCCTCTTTTGGAGCACCGCCAAAGTAGAGTCTACCTGCACGTTAGTCAAGCAAGAGGAACGAGTAACAGGTAAATTAGAACATGGGCCAAGAAACTCATACCTGAGATGTGAAGGCAAAGACTTTAACTCCAAAGTGGGAGGCTCCTCGATTGAGGGCTTTGTTAGAGGAGTCTTCCAGTTCTCAAGATCTAAGGACAGTTTTGGGGTTCATAAGTATACGACCCCATTCCTTGTAGTGCATTTACACATTCCACAAAGCCTTCCTTCTTATCATCATTATGATTAAGCAACACAACATCCAAGGTATCATCAACATTCATCACAGCACTAGCATCCTCAACAATCACTTCGGTCACTCAGTCCACAAACGAATAAACTTCATTGCTATTTGGTTGCCTTATCGATTTGCACACATGGAAAATCACCTTTTCATCACCCACCCGGAAGTGGAGCTCACCGGCTTCCACATAAACTAGAGCCTTCCTCGTAGCAAGGAAAGATCTACCCAAGATAATAGGCACCTCATAGTCAACCTCACAGTCAAAAATCACAAAGTCTGCCGGAAAGATGAACTTATCAACACGAACTAACACATCATCAATAATACCCAATGGTCTCTTCATAGCTCGATCCACCATTTGCAACCTCATAGATGTGGGTCTTGGTTGCCAAATTCCCAAAGTTTTGAACACAGAATACGACATCAAGTTGATACTTGCCCCTAAATCACATAGAGGTTTGGAAAGTCGACGCTCCCAATAGTGCAAGCGATTGTTAAAGCGCTGGTATCTTCCCATTTCTGAGCCATTGAGTGCACAATAGCACTCACTTGATGTGTGCTTGATAGTATCACAGTTCATTGATCTTTTCTTTGTCACTAAATCCTTCATGAACTTTGCATAACCCATCATTTTTTCCAACGCCTCAACCAATGGCACATTAATGGATAAACTCTTCATCATGTCAATAAACTTCTTTAATTGGTTCTCACTATTTTTCTTTGCGAGCCTTTGAGGGTATGGAGGAGGAGGCCTTGGCATTAGTGCCTTGGAAATCACGCGCTCCCTAGACGGGTTGACTTCTTCTTGTGTCTCCCCCACATTCTCATCAATATCAATTCTCACTTATTCATTTAGCTTGAACCACATTTCTTGGAATTTCATCTTATTGAATCACCACATCATCATCCACAACTCTTCTTTGGTTTGAGGTAGTTGCCGCTCCACATTTTCCACTCCGTGTGGTTACGGCCATGGCATGTCCCGTATTGTTTCCACCCTTCGCGTTCACCACTGTATCACTAGGTAGTGCCTCATTAGGATGAGTGTTTAGAGCTTGCGAGATTTTTCCAATTTGTACCTCTAAATTGCAGATTGAAATGTTGTGGGAGGATAATTAAGCATCAGAGTTGGAATTTTTCTACATCATTTGTTTGAACATACTTCCAATCTGTCCCATCTCATTATTGGACGAGCTAGACCCACGGGATGGATAAGGAGGCAGGTTTCTTGGTTGTTGATACATCGGGAGCCTTTGAAAGCCCGACCCCCAATTCCCTTGGTTATTATTGTTCCAACCCCCTTGGTTGTTTCCACCCCAATTGCTTTGATTATTGACTTCCCAATTGCCTTGGTTACCTTGATTATTCCAATTACCTTGATTGTTGTTACCACCACTCCAATTGCCTTGGTGGCTTTGGTTGTCCAATTTTCTTGATTTCCTTGTGATCTCCATTGTTGTTGATTTTGTCCTTGAGAATTATTTATTCGACCTTTATAATTGTTGACATATTTCACTTCTTCTTCTTGCTCATTGTACGAATCACTTTGGTCATACCCACTATCATCTTGCACAAATTGTTCCGGACGGTTTTACACTTGTTGACCTTTTTGTCGTCTCTTGTTCATCATCATATTCACTCCTTCCATCACATTCACTTGCTTCGGCCCTTGAACTTGTTGAAGTTGATCTTTGACCAATTGATTCATTGTGATTGTCAACTCGGCAATTGCTTTCCCATGATCATGTAGTTCCTTGTGTAGGTAAATGGAATTTGGGCCACCTTGAGAAGCATTACCTCTACTTTGCCATGCCGATGAGGTATCCGCCATTTCATCCAAAATTTCATATGCTTTGGCATATGACGTGATCATGAAGTTCCCACCGACGAGTTGATTTACCACTCATTGATTTGTTGTGTTAATCCCCCTATAGAAGGTTTGTTGAATCATGGCCTCAGTCATATCATTATTCAGGAACTCTTTAACCATGGTACGACATCTTTCCCAAATTTCGTGCAATTTCTCATTAGGTTCTTGCTTGAACACAAAAATCTCATCCCGTAGTGTAACCCTATGCCCTAGAGAGAAGAATTTGGCAATGAATATTTCCGCCAAATCATCCCATGTATAGATGGAATGATTGGGAAATCTCTCTAACTAGTCAAATGCCTTTCCTCGTAGAGAAAAGGGAAATAGCCTCAACCGCAGCGCATCTTTGGAAACATTGGTTTGCTTGCTCCCCCAACAGGTATCTACGAACCCTTTGAGATGCTTGTAAGCATTTTGATTTGGAGCCCCGGTGAAGAATCCCCGTTGCTCAAGGAGTGTAAGCATCACAGTGGTGATTTGGAAGTTGCCCGCCCTAATGCGGGGAGGGACTATGGCACTAGCATAACCTTCATTTGGCAACACATGGTGTGCAGCTACTCTTGGTGGAGGTGGGGGTGGGTTGGGAATGTTGTCATGAGGCGGTCGGCCTCGCCTATTTTCTTGAGGTTCGAGATGAACCTCATCACCTTGATCATCGTCCACTTCCTCCTCCAATAGCAAATTCCCGAGGGGATCATTGTTGAGAGATTGTACCTATAATCAATTCAACAACAAAGTTAGTAACTCGGAAGGAAAATGAGACAAATCAACACAAACCTAAATATATAGCTAAATCCGTTTTGCTCCCCGGCAACGGCACCAAAAATTGATGTCGCCCAAACTCACACCACTAATATAGGTTGTGAGGGGGTCGAAGCAATAATAAAAACCCAATGCAAGTCGGGGTCGAATCTACAGGGAGCAAGATTTGGGATTAGGTATATACCTAGTGTGAACGTACGACGTGCCCTAGATTACACTTCCACATATTCTTTTGTTGTTCTACTTCTACTTTTACTCTATTGATTGCAATTGTAAAGCTAAAAACAATATTTTTTGGGCTTTTGGTTGTTTTTCGTGATAAAAGATCTAGGGTTGCAACTTCCGCCTAGTTGGTTACCTAGTGGATTTAAATATTTAGGGCATGTTTGGTTGATCGGGATACTATATAAAGATCACATGCAATTACTCACTTTATACCTCTCAGTAGTTTGAGTGATTTTGCCCAATTTGGCGTTCTCAAGACCAAATGGGTATTTCGTGAAACAAGTGATAAATACTCTAGTCGGGTCTTACTATCTCTAGGTTCGACCTATAATTGGGGCTATCAATTTCTTGAGTTCTCCCTAATTCCTAGTTAGCCAAGTTTTCCAAAACTTAGTCTCACTTTCTCAAGTAGAGACTAAGGCAATTTGGAATCAATCAATGTTTGCAACCATCAATTCTAGAATTCAACCAAGAAAAAGGCTAAATATCATATACCCAATCATAAATAAGTCCTAAATCAATAACTCATTTGGTACTCATACTAGGGTTGTGTCACAACCCTAGCTAAGGGTTTAGCTACTCATGGAACATGAAGAAATTGAAGAAGAATCTAAGATAGAATTCATAATACTTGATTAAGGAAAGAAAATCTAATGTTTAAAAGATAAACTAGTACAAAGTTACCCAATACAGTAAATAAAAATGACTCTAAAATGTTCAGGTGCTACCACCTTACAAAACTTAACCTAAAAATGACAAAAAGTTCTATTTATACCCAGTTGAAAATATCTAACAAAAATGCCCTTACGGAGGTTGTGCGGCCGAACAATTCTGTGTGCGGTCCGCACTTTGAGATTGATTGGTCAACTGAGCTTTCTGTGGTCGCATAAAACTGGGATGCGGCCACACTTCCTCTAATTGTGCTCATTTCAAATTGAATATTATGAAAACTTATTTGAAACTTTAGCCCTGTCACACCTCCTTTTCACTACCCGGATTAATGAAGGGGTAATGAGGGAGTTTTTCCACTTTAAGTGACATTATTCGGATTTGGTATTTATATTAGTTTTCAGAGTCGCCACCCGGATTTTTGACGATGTTCCGGGACACCGTTTAGTGAAATCCCAAACCGAGGAATTTTGATTCTGTTTTGATTTGTCTGCGACCAGAAATCCGAGTAAGGAATTCTGTTAACCCGGGAGAAGGTGTTAGGCATTCCCGAGTTCCGTGGTTCTAGCACGGTCGCTTAACTATTAATATTTTGGCCCAAATTATCTATTTTTTTTACGTGTTTTAGCCTATTGTGCGTTTAGCCTTTTAATTTAGCCGCTTTCAATATTTATGGATTTATCTTGAAATAAGTCACGATGGCGTGCAATTGTTTGTTTTTGGACACATTGTAACCGCGCCACATGAAATTCACCCGCAATTAAAACATGTGACTTTTATTATTATTTAGAGTTAGCGTCGGGGACATGAGTTGCCACACCCGAGTGTAGATTATATAGTCATGACTATGGTCGTGACAATTTAAAATGCTTATTTGAAGCAATATTTGATTACTTTCTGATTTATAAGTTTTATCTAAAAAGGGTATTTTTTAGCTTGTAGAATATGTACATAAACCACTTTTGATATTTATGGAATTATTTTGAAACAAGTCGCGATGTACACTTGTCGTTTTGGTACATGTTGCGAACCGCGTCACATGAAATGCACCCGCGATTCGTGACATGTTTATTTTAATCTTCGAAGTTATAGTCGGGTCACGTGAAACGCACACTCGAATTGGGATTTATGTATCGTGACCATGCCACGGGAACCGTACTCATAGTCACAATGATTTATTAATCACGCCAAAGCACGCTACGAAAGTTCATAAGTTATTTTCCTAAGGTTTTGAGATTTGTTGTGAGGTCATTGATTATGGATAAGAATTATGGAAGGAATGTATACGTAATTTTTTGGGGTCATTAACAAGTCATATACCCTCATAGAATCAATACCAAAGGACGACACAAACCCAAATCATATTGCAAAACCCACTGACCCCGTGTAGTTTCCCAATTCATTAACCTCTAACCTTAAACACATTTTAACTAGTTCTGGTTCAATTTAATCTAACAAATAGTGATCTACTTCATTAAGGATTCAAACTCTACAGCGAAGTTGATAAATAAGTATTCATTGTTAGTTAATCCGATCGATAAGGCACCCAAAATAACAAAAACATAACAACTTTAATGAGGATGGTTTTAGGACAAGTTTTACACCACAGATGTTTCGTGCTCCCCTTCATTTTTCAGTATTTACTACTCGAATTATTCTACCAAAACCACTCTTTTTAGGAATTCTGGAACCAAACAATCTTTGGATTTAATTCTTCGAGCCTCCGAAAATATTTCAATTACCAGGAACACAAAACAACACCAAATGGGGCAAAATGAACTTCAAAACACTAACTATTGCTCACATAATTAACTAAAAAAACACACAAACTTAGTATGAACATATGTGGATCCTAGCCACTTTGTCATAGACAAACCAATATGGTCCCACTCATCAAAATCGTAAGAAAAATAGTAGGAGAAGTAGGGAATGAACATGGGCCTATTTCAAATCAGCATCATCCATTACACATGAGAATTACAAAATCAGGGAGCAAATCTTCAAAGCATAGTAAGAATTCAATTGTTCAATTATTTACCAAAAATACATAGAAAACTTCAAACTAACATGTTCGACTCAATGAAACTCAAGCGAAGCTCAGCAAATCCAGAGAAACAAGCAGAATCGGCCACGGAATAGAGAAGAAGAAGAAGCTCCAGGGGGAAGGAGTCATTCGTTTATGGCGTTTTTCGGCCAGATCTGTCACCGGCCAGGTTAGTGATGATACGGGGTGAGGGAAACGAGAAGTGAGGTCGTTGTGGCCATGGCAAGTCGCAGCAGTCAGCGATGGCGGCGCAAGGAGGAGCCTGTCAATTTTTGAATAGGAGGTGGGTGAAGTTCCGGCGACTGTTTGATCCTTGAAGAGAGAGACGTGTGAAGAAGATGAGATTTGTTTTGGGTTCTTGAAGAAATAGCCTAATGTTTAGAGGTAGCAAAAGAGGCGTGTATGTTTTTTAGATATGGGTCTCTGATCTGTGTATTGGAGATGAGAGGGTGAGGAAGAAGGGAAAAAGGGGGAAACAGCGCTCATCATAGAGATTAGGTCTAGGTCCTTCATTTAGGTTTAGGTTATATTTTAATAGGGGGGAAACGGGTCGGGTAGGCGGGTCGTGGGTTCTGGACTGGTGGGTTTGGGGCGGAATTTGGGATACTGGGCCACTGGTTTTGGCCCAATTTGGACACCCCTCTTTTCTCATTCTTTTAGCCACTTTAGGCTCAAATATTAATTTAAATTCTATTTTTGGCTAGCCTATTTATTTATTTTACCTAATGATAGACTAATGCAACTAACTAATTAATTAACCTACGAATGCAATTTTTGATTTTTAGAAGATGCATTTAACAATGTAATTAAATCCTAAAAATGCAGTTTAAAATCTAACATGCTATGAAATCAAAATTCGAACATTTTTTATGATTTTAAAACATTAAACATGCGTGAAATGCAACTAAATAAAGAGAAATTCTTAAAATTCATTAAAAATTATTTTTTGATTATTTTTAGGAGTAATTTCCATGCGGGACAAAAATTGGGTGTTCACAGCTGCCCCTCTTTGCTCGAGAACATGAAGAGTTTTCGGGCAAAGATAAAGTGAGCATCTAGCAATTTTTGCCCGTTTGGTACTCCATTTTGAAGCATTTTGAAAAATATTTTACCGAATCTTGCTTCAGAGGTTTCCTACATATCCTTGGCTATAAAGGAATCAGGTCAGTGTAGTTCTGGAAGTTTTGGTAGCTGGGACTACCGGGAAGCTGTGATTTCACTGTTGTTGCTGCTGCTTACTGCTTACTGAGCTCCTTATTACACCAAAATCAAAAATGAAAAAATACTAAACTAGCCTATCAGCCACGAGTTACAAAATTCCTATCTACAAGTCTTCTGAAGCTTGATCTTGAGTCTTGGTTGTTTCTTCACGCAGAATCTGACCTGAATCTTGATGCTTGTTAGTTGTATGTGCTGGTTCAATCTTCTTAAGCTTTTCGGATCAAGAAGGGGCATGCATAGCTTGTGACTTCAATCTATCTTGAGCAGTCTGTGTCTTCCCCGTTTCTGCACTTTGGATCTGACCTTCTCTTTTCTTCTTTTAATTTTTTATTCTGGATCGAAACTTCTTCTTTTGGTCGTCTCGAATCCAATGTCCCAACAAAATATGTAATCTGCACCAAAATCAAAAACAAACGAACGAAATTTTCTGCCCCAGTTTTCACTAGGAAAATTTCGTGAGTTATTGTAAGGAAATCTACCCTATTCTATTATTGAAAGCGATGAAAAGTCGGGAGCAGTTCACCCGGAGTTATTGTAGACTAGGGAGTGGATACCCTATATCTCAAAGCAAGATCAACTAGGGGTTGGAGACCCTATGTTGCAAAATAAAATTAACTAGGGATTCTATACCATATGTTGGAAAAATCATCAATTAGGGAATGTATGCCCTTAATTGGCATCAACTAGGGAATGTATGCCCTATGTTGGAAAAGGAACCATCAACTAGGGGTTGTATACCCTGTGTTGGAAAATAAATCATCAATTAGGGAATGTATACCCTTACTTGGCATCGACTAGGGAGTGTATACCTTACGTCGGAAAAAGAAATCAATTAGGGAATGTATACCCTTAATTGGCATCGACTAGGGAGTGTATACCCTATGTCGGGAAAAAAATCAATTAGGGAATGTATACCCTTAATTGGAAAAGAAATCATCAATTAGGGAACGTATACCCTTAATCGGCATCGACTTGGGAGTGTATACCCTACGTCGGAAAAGAAATCAATTAGGGAATGTATACCCTTAATTGGGAAAGAAATCATCAATTAGAGAATGTATACCCTTAATTGGCATCGACTGGGGAGTTAGTACCCGATATCGGAAAAGAAATCAATTAGGGAATTTATACCCTTAATTCGAAAAGAAATTATCAATTAGGGAATGTATACCCTTAATTGGCATCGACTGGGAGTGTATACCATATGTCGGAAAAAGAAATCAATTAGGGAATGTTTACCCTTAATTGGAAAAGGAATCATCAATTGGGGAATGTATACCCTAAATTGGCATCGACTGGGGAGTGTATACCCTATGTCGGAAAAGAAATCAATTAGGGAATGTATACCGTTAATTGGGAAAGAAATCATCAATTAGGGAATGTATACCCTTAAATGGCATCGACTGGGGAGTGTATACCCTATGTCGGAAAAGAAATCAATTAGGGAATGTATATCCTTAATTGGAAAAAAAATCATCAATTAGGGAATATACACCCTTAATTGGAAAAGAAAGCATCAATTATGGAATGTATACCCTTAATTGGAAAAGAAATCATCAATTAGGGAATGTATACCCTTAATTGGAAAAGAAAACATCAATTAGGGAATGTATACCCTTAATTGGCATCGACTAGGGAGCGTGTGCTCCCATGTCGGGAAAAGAAAATCAATTAGGGAATGTATACCCTTAATTGGAAAATAAAACATCAATTAGGGAATGTATACCCTTAATTGGAAAAGAAAATCAATTAGAGAAGGTATACCCTTAATTGAAAAAGAAAACATCAATTAGGGAATGTATACCCTTAAATTGGAAAAGAAAGCATCAATTAGGGAATGTATACCCTTAATTGGAAAAGAAATCATCAATAAGGGAATGTATACCCTTAATTGGCATCGACTAGGGAGTGTGTGCCCCCATGTCGGGAAAAGAAAATCAATTAGGGAATGTATACCCTTAATTGGAAAAGAAATCATCAATTATGGAATGTATACCCTTAATTGGCATCGACTAGGGAGCGTGTGCCCCCATGTCGGGAAACAAAATCAATTAGGGAATGTATACCCTTAATTGGAAAAGAAAACATCAATTAGGGAATGTATACCCTTAATTGGAAAAGAAAATATCAATTAGGGAATGTATACCCTTAATTGGGAAAGAAAGCAGAAATTAGGGAATGTATACCCTTAATTGGAAAGGAAGTCATCAATTAGGGAATGTATACCCTTAATTGGCATCGACAAGGGGCGAGTGCTCCCATGTCGGGAAAAGAAAATCAATTAGGGAATGTATACCCTTAATTGGAAAAGGAAAACTTGAATTAGGGAATGTATACCCTTAATTGGAAAAGTAAAACATCAGTTAGGGAATGTATACCCTTAATTGGGAAAAAAGCAGCAATTAGGGAATGTATACCCTTAATTGGAAAAGAAAGCTTCAATTAGGGAATGTATACCCTTAATTGGAAAAGAANNCTAGGGAGCGTGTACTCCCATGTCGGAAAGGTGTAGCTAGGGTCTGGAGACCCTATACCACTCCAGATTTGAGTTGTTTTCAACACTTCTTCTTCTCTTTTGAATGAATGCGGGAAAGGATTTTGGAGAAAACTTCCCTTTTGGAGTTGTTGCTGCAGAGCATTTTCTAACTCTTGCGCCTTTTCTCTTGGTTGCACCTGCTTTTGAGTTGCACTTGTTTCTTATTTCAACAAAGAACAATTTGTTAGTTTGAAATGGTGCTTGGTTTTGCGGCCTTGATTATTTCAACTGTTTGATCTCGGCTCTTTTGACGAAGATCTCAACCGCTTGCTTGCTTGCTTGCCGGGGATTGGGTTTCATATCTAATCCTGGGGACCTTGGCTTTCGAGGTTTTACCATGGAGATCGGTCACGTAGGACCCAACATTTTTTTTTGCCTTTGTAGGCCTTTCACTTGATTTCCTTTTGGGTTTCCAGAGTATCGGGGGGAGTTTTGGCCCCTCAAATTCTGCTGCAACGGTTAGTCGCGGAACTTAACCTTTCCAACTTTATTTCGCCTTTATTGGCTTTTCATTTCTGACTTTTCTTCCAACTTTAACTTTAGGGCATTTGGAATATTTCGGGTTTTCAAAACTTGTCGAGAGGGTTAGCCACGTGGGACTCAACCTTTCACTTCATTCGCCTTTATAGGCACTTCAATTTGATTTTCTCCTTTCAAGGGTTTTTGAGTTTGAAGCATCGACCGCTATGGCCAGTCGAGATCGACTCGATGCCCCTGACGAGGTTGGATGCCTTTTGCATATTCGCCCGTGTCAAATGAGAGCCCTGTAAATCAGTCTTGCGATCCTTTCTTTGCCTTAGTTTAGGAACAGAGTTAGACCGAAAGGTATTCAAAAGAAAAATAAATGACAGAATGGTCAATGAATTTAAACAAGAGGTGTCCCTTTCGGGGAAAGGAAAGAAGGACTTATCTGGAGTGCATGCGGACTTCAATGAACATGACATGCCTTTTGGACTGGATGCCTGATCCATGTAAACCGTCCGACTCTCAGAAATTCATCACAACTATTACCTCGAGATTGAGAAACCTTGCCCCGGAAACGTTTCCATGTCAGTGACCAATTATCCTCTTTTCGATCAGCGGTTCCCTTTGCGGGTTTTCACATACTAACCTCTCTCATTTCTCTTCTTACCGTTGCCTCATGGTGCCCGTGTGGATTTTCACCGATGAAACTCTCTCATTTTCATTTCTCTTCTTACCGTCGCCTCACGGTGCCCGTGTGGGTTTTCACCTATAAGACTCTCTCATTTCAATTTCTCTCATTTGCTTGTATTAGATCCAAACAACTGTATCCTCCAATTTTGGACATCTTTGCCGATTGATCGGAAAGACTTGAACAGGATTTTGGGTAAAAGGAATTTGGACTGAATTACAACTTTGGAACCTTTCAGGCGACACATCGCCGAACATATCATAACTTCTGCCCCTAGTGTCACTTTTGGGAAAATTTGAATTTTTATTTTGGTGTGACTGAACCCCAGGGAGAGGCTGCCTACGTATCCTTTCGGAATCAAGTCAGACGTAGTTCAGGGAAACATTTTTGTTTTTGTTTTGTTTTTCCTCTGTTTTGTTTTATATTCTCTTTCTTTTTCTTTCCTTGTTCTCCTTTTCTTTTTCTTTTCATTCATATTTTTTTTTGTTTCTTTTTCCTCTTTTTTTTCCATCTTTTTTTAATCAACTTTTTTATTCCAATAACACTTTCGGATTCCAAAGAGGGGGTAATCAAAGAAGAGTAACCGGCTCAAAGGGTTGGCAAAATGGGTAATGGTGTTTGGGTGGCGAGAATGAAAGCCTTCGTCATCCCAACCGGAGAGCATTTAATACTATATGGAGGATCAAACATAGTACCTTTTGACTGCACCGCGTTGACAGTTATTTCAGGGACATTTTCTTCGATGTATTCCAAGTACAACACACTCTTTTGGCAGTACTCTTGTTGCAATACATGGACCTTTCCAATCTGAACCAATTTTCCTTTGGTTATTCCGATTCAATGTTTTATTTCCTTGACCTAACTTCATTTACATTATCTGATCATTGATTCATTATTTCGAGGTCTGACAACGATTTGGGATCTTTTGACTGCATCTGCGTTGACAGTTATTTTAGGGACATTTCCTTTGATGTACCCCAAGTATAAACATACTCTTTTGGTAGTACTCTTGCAGTAATGTATGGACCTTTTCCGATCTGAACCAATTTTCCTTATGTTATCCTGATTGTTTTATTTCGTTAATCTAACTTCATTTGCATTCTGACTCTTGATTCATTATTTCGGAGTCTGAACGCGTTTAAAGATCTGGGCATGAAGTCCGCAGGCATGTCATGTTATTGAAATCTGCATTTAAACAGAACTGAAAGTAGAATAAGAAAAGTGACAAGATTAAGAAAAGAGACATTCTTGGAAAATGAAATATTAATTCCATTTGATTTTTTCTTTTTGATTGATTTTTTTTTAAGTTTAAAGATAGAAGGGTTTACATCGGAAAGTAAGACAATAAAGTAAAACATCCAGATCACACCCTGAGATAATCCGGACGCAGAAAGGATAGCAAGACATGTCTACCGAGGCTCCCATCTGACGGAGGGAACTTTCAGGCTTGGCAACTATTTTTTTTTTTTTGCTTTTCTTCTGGCTCGGCAATGGCTACAATGGCCTACAGTGCCGGATCAAATTCTTCATCTTCACACACCATTCCGACTACTGGACCAATGTGAGCTGGTAGGGGATTGTTCATCACATTAGGGTCTTCTTCATTCCTAAGCACTATTGTCTGGACCTCGATGAGGTCTTCCACGAATCTTTTAAGAGTCCAATAATCTTCAGTGTCATGCCCCACTGCTCCTGAGTGGTATT
This sequence comes from Nicotiana undulata, assembly GCA_005239495.1. Classification (NCBI taxonomy): domain Eukaryota; kingdom Viridiplantae; phylum Streptophyta; class Magnoliopsida; order Solanales; family Solanaceae; genus Nicotiana; species Nicotiana undulata. The sequence goes on from ML261226.1 coordinate 94,120, forward strand.
CATATCTGGAATCAGCTCGGTGCGAGGGAGACTCGAGGTTCGGCCGATTTGGGGCCACTGGCTGCAACAAACTTGTCCTGACCAACTTTAGAAACAAGCTAGAGTATGATTCACCAATAGGGGTGAACTGATTCTTTTGAAAGGCTCCTTTGGGCGAGGATTGTATTGGGGAACATTTGATTGGGGATTATATGGGAAGTGGAGCTCGGTTTTGGGTATAATGTTGTGGTCGCATATAAGATTGTACGTTCATCACCACATAGGGAGGCGGTGCTACGACATATGCAACATCATCTTGATAGGGATAATAGTGTTGTGGGACGTTAGGAAGCATATATGATTGGTTGAATGCCCTGCGGGCCCCCTTCGAGATCGAAGCCATCATGACTCCCTCTTCTATCTCATTTCTGCTAATCCAACCCCCCGACCCATTCTGAACAGCATGTGATGCAGCCTTAAAAGCAGCTTGACTCAAAATTCGGCCCGTTTCTAAACCATTTCGACCATCTCCCCAATTTTGATAGCCTCGGCGAACGGTCCACCCATAGCAGACATCATGTTCTGGAAATAGTCTGCCTCTTGGGCCCGTAGGAAGACTGTAACCATTTTAGTTTCGTCCATGGGGGGGTTTACTCGGGCGGCTTGCTCGCGCCATTTGACAGCATATTCGCGGAAGCTTTCCGCAATTTTCTTTTTCCAATTGGACAAAGAGTTCATGTCGGGAGCGATGTCCACATTATATTGGAACTGGCGGACAAAGTCTCAGGCCAAATCGTCCCACAAATGCCAATGAGTAATTTCTTGATCCATATACCATTCAGAAGCGATCACGGTGAGGCTTTCTCCGAAATAGGCCATCAGCAACTCATCTTTTCCACCCGCACCCTTCAACTGGTTACAATATCGCTTCAAGTGAGCGATCGGGTCTCTATGTCCGTCATATTTTCCAAACTTTGGCGTCTTGAAACCAACCGGCAGGTGAACCTGTGGGAGCATGCATAAATCGGAGTAGGAGAGACTCTTCTGACCACTCAAACCCTGTATGTTCTTTAAGCTTTGCTCTAGGCTTCTCATCTTCCGAGACATTTCTTCCTGCTCGGGGTTCCTCATTGATCTTTGCTGACCCATGGGAGACTCATATTCTGGGTGCTGAGGGTAAGAGTTTGGCTTGAGCACTGTTGGATGTACCGTAGTGGAGATTGGTGGTGCAGCAAATATTGTTGGTTGTGCCCTTGAATCCGATGCCTGGGGGTGATCCACAGAAGGCATTTCGGGTTCATTGGACGGCATTAGAGGGCGCCCACATGGGGAGATAGAATTGGGCACAAGAATGTCGAAAAACCCATCTGAAACAGGAATCAACTCAGTAAAACCAGGGATTACACTTGGCGGTTCCCTACCGTTAGACCAGGCATCCCACATTTCCAACATGCAGCGACACAACATTCTATTTTCTTCAGCAGCTGCTGATTGCGGCTGCAGAATAGCCGATGTCGGGCTATCCACATGACCGATGATTGGTAGGTTGCTTGCGGAGGCCATCTCTGCCTTTGGAACTTGTGAAGGACGAGAATTCAGACTACCACAAAACCAACCACCTAAATATGACATGTCTTATTTGCACACACAACAACCGGGTTAGTTTGAGACAATTAACATATAGGGAATCACATATTAGGGATGCAATGCACCTAACAGTTAAACGTTTCTACCATGTGTTTGAACAGTTGCGTGTTTCATCCCGGCCTTTAGACGTCCCTTTCCAATTTTATCTCTCCTTCTTTTTTGAATTTTTCATATCTCGATTTCTTTTCTTTCTCTTTTTGTTACTTTCGCTCTTTATTTTTCTCATTTATTTTTGTCACTCTTCTCTTTTTCTCTTTTTTTTTTTTACTTTCTTTTCTTCTTTTTTTTCACTCAATTTTTCCCTTTTTTTTCTTATTTATTTTTTCACTCAATTTATTTATGGCTATGATCGAATCCGACGAGGATTGCCTACGTATCATGACGCCGCATGAATCACATCTTGCGTAGTTCGGGAAGATTGGGAATGGAGTAAATAAACTAACTTTGTTTTTTTTATTTACTTTTATAAAACTCAGACACTTTTTTGAATTTTCTGAAGGAAATGCTTTAAAATGAGAAAGAAAATATTTTTTGATTTTGATTTTTTTTTGTTTTTGTTTTTGAAAAGGACTTCTAAAGAAAAGAAAAAAAAAATATATATATATTTATGAATTTTGCTCCCTTTGTTTTTTAAATTTCGAAAGAAAAACTTTTAAAGAAGAAAGGAAATATTTTTGATTTTTGGACTTCTATTTTGAAATTATGAAAGAAATACTGCTAACGTAAAAGAAAATATATTTGAATCTTGAATTTTCTTTTCAATTTTCGAACGAAGAATGAACATATTTTTGGATTTTATTTTTTATTTTTTTTCTTCAAAATTTTTGAAAGAAAGAATTTTTTTTTTGACTTTTTGATTTATTTTTTTGAATTTTTTGGAAAAAGACTTCTAAAAAACGTAAAAATCTGTATTTTTTTTTGGATTTTGATTTGATTTTCTTTTCGAATGAAAGACTTCTAAAATGAAAGAAAATATTTTGGTTTAAAAGTTTTTATTATTTGGTACCTTTTTTTTAAAGGAAAGACTTCTAAAGAAGGATTTTTGAAAATTGGGGTCTAAAAGAAAGACTTTCTATAGAAGGAAGTAAAGGAAAATATTTTTGACATTTGTTTTTTTTTAAATTGTGCAAAATAAAAGGTAGAAAATATTTTTTGGGTATTTTGATTTGTCTTTTTTTTAATGAAGAAAAAAAAAACAATTTGGGTTCTAAAACTTTATTTTTATTTTATCTTTTATTTTCTTGGAGTTTCCTAAGAAAATACTCCTAAAGAAGGAATTAAAGGAAAATATCTCTCTTTTTTTGGGAATTTTTTTTATATATTATTAGGGAGGAATTGAAGAAAATATTTTTTGGATATTTTAAAATTGGGGTCGGGACCGATGAGGTTTGTTTACGTATCTCATATCCGGTGAGAATCAGACCTACGTAATTCGGTCAATTTTGACGGAACCGGAAAAACATGACTTTTGAAAATATTCACTCATTTTCTGTCATTCTTTTAGACAGAGTTTCAATATTTTGGCAGAGTTTCGAAATATTTCAAACACCTACCTATCACTCTTGATTTTTTATTCTTACTTTTTTTTATGCCATTTTTTTACATGATAAACCTTACATATATAATCTAAGAACATGGTAAATAAAGAGAAATAAAAGATATCCTAAACCTCTTAAGGTTTGGTGGTGTTCTTCTCTCATTTTTCCCTCCCTTTGATACTCCTCATTTTTATTCTTCTCTTGCACTGTTTTACACACTATAGCTAATATTAAACAAATGAATTAACTATGAATATGTACTTGGCACCCAGTACCCTTTTCACATCAGTGGGAATCTTAATTTAGCTTTCTACTCCTATGTTATTATACTTAAAGACAAATAATATCTTTTATAATGGTAAAGATAGATTTTTCATGCGAAGTTGGATGGGGCGAACACTTGGTCATATTTATATTAACTCAAACACCTCAACATCAAAAAGTAAAAGTGAGAATACACATATGCTCACCACAGTTACGTTTTTTTTTAATTTTTTTTTTACCAAAGAAAAATAATCTTCATCAGAAATTGCAGCACATTGGTAGAGTATGACAGGTAAAAAAAACTATATAGTAAGAAAATAGCATGTGCCTAGCTAGTGTCCACTGCCGGGATGAGTGCTAAGATCCATTGGTGTCATTCAACAGTCAAGTATATCCTTCTCATCTGTTTGGCACGAAGAGAATTCCTTTGACAATGAACCGGTTAAGTGATAAATGTGTAACTATAAAACACATATTTTACATTAATTTACTAATTTGTCAAAATCTAATTATCTACTCAGTGATGGCACCTCACTCACTTCGAACCAATAATAGCAGTCAAATACTTCAGCTTACAACTATAAATAAATAAAATTCAGCTACATTCAGTTGTGCAACTGTGCAGAAACAAGCTCAAAATGTGCAGGATTTGCAGCTCCAAACTGTGCAGATTCTATCTTCCAAATACTGATGCAACCAATAGTGCAAACAGGTGCAAAACTGGAACTTCTAGGAATATCGTAGAACAAATCAGCAGCTACTTTAAGTTAGAACTTAATCGAACCAGCAGCAGCACATATCAGCAGCTAATCAAACAGAAACTGCAACACATGCATTAAACGGGACAAAACAGGCAATTTTCAATTCAGTCTCCCAAGTTCAAAGTATGAACAATTTTTTCTCAAAGAAGGCTTCAACAATTTCTAACCAATTTACATTGCAGTAGCTACCAAAAGATCTTCAACAACAAACAATTTGAATTTCTATCATTAACTTGAAGGAATTCAAAATGTTGGTCGAAAACTGGAGAAAGAAACTACAGCAGAAAATTTAACACTCAATTGAGTCACCAAGCAATAAGGAACTCGAGTCGAATTCACTGATTCAAATCAATCAACTTAGAAAGATCGAGTCGATATCCAGAAAACTCAAATCCTCTTGAACTTTCAAAAAATCGAATTAAGGTTAAACTTCAGAAATCATACCTGAACCGTGGAGATGAATTGAAGCACGAGGCGATAACTCAGTTGCAAACAAATCCTCAAAATTGAAGAACACAACTGAAGTTTTGCGTCAAACTTTGCCTCGGAATTTCGATTCAATTCTCACCCAAATCTTCACAAATTTCAACCCTTAATGAGAGCACCAAACGATAACAATTTCAAACCCCAAAACCAGATGATCAAACAATCACGAATATTTCTTTCCTATTCTAGAAGCCTGTCACGACCCAAAATCTATGGGTTGTGATGGCGTCGGACACCACTGTCAGGCAAGCCGACCCCTTAATCAGTTGGAACACTTTTCTGCTTAATATTTTAGAATTGAAGCCTCTTCTTGCATTTTTATTATTAAATAAATAACTTCCGTAATTTAAATATGGCAAGAAAACCAACTCAGTGCAGAAAAGAAATACCAAGACATCCCCAGAACCCGGTGACACAAGTCCATGAGCAATTTCTAAGGATTTATACAATTATACAACGCTTGTCCGAAAACAAATTTGGACAAAAGCAATAAATATAAAATGTAAGTACACAGAAGGAAGACTCCGGCAGCTGTGGAACGCTTTTGGATGAATGCAACCCGTATAAGTCTTCCAAGTCAATCACTATACTATAAAGGTACCTGTGCAACAAAATGCACAGAAAATATAGTATGAGTACATATACATATATGTACCCAGTGAGTATCCCGTCTAATCTCGAAGAAGTAGTGACGAGAGGTCGACTCGATACTCACTAAGGTCCAACAGTAAAGTAAGCAGGATGTAAGGAAAACTGTAGGCGAGAAAACAAATAATCAAGTACATCAATATCCGGCATCAATAACAATCTCAAATCAAACAAGTTTGGTATCCGCCGTGGCGTACGGCCTGCTTCCATATGATACTCAATCTCGCCGTGGCGTACAGCCCGATCCCACCCTGGTAGTCTCAATCTCGCCGTGGCGTACAGCCTGATCCCTAGTAGTCTCAATCTCGATGTGGCGTACGGCCCCATCCCACCCTGGTAGTCTCAATCTCGCTGTGGCGTACGGCCCGATCCCACCCTGGTAGTCTCAATCTCGCCGTGGCGTACGGCCCGATCCCATAATATAATCAATCATCACTCTGCCGTGGCGTACGGCCCGATCCTATAATATAACAATCATCACTCTGTCGTGGCGTGCGGCCCGATCCCATAATATAATCAATCATCACTCTGCCGTGGCGTGCGGCCCGATCCCATAATATAATCAATCATCACTCTGTGGCGTACGGCCTAATCCCATCCCGTGATTCTCTTATCACTCTTAAGTCAAGCCATGTATCACAACGTTCAAAGACAACAGTACCAATCACACAAGTATACAAGTCATATCTGTGCTACAACAGAGAAAAACAATGAACATGTTGTGTCCTAACTACCCGGATGAAGCAGTAATAGCCACTACGTACGGACTCTCGTCACTCGGTGCGTACGTAGCCCCCAACAAGATCACATAGCAAACAAGGTTACCTAGAGGGACAATTTCCCTCTTACGAGGTTAGAAAGGAGACTCACCTCGCTACGAAGATTCATCACCGGTTTCCAAGCCTCTACGACGACTAAAAATGGATGCGCACGCTCCCAACTATTCAAATAACGATAATTCAATGAAAATATACTCACTAGATCATAACCAATTCAAATTACAAAGTTTCTCAGCCCGACTCTATGAAATGACCAAAATGACCTCGGGCCCACGTGCCCGGACCTCGAAATTTCTTGAAGAAAATCCCTACCCGAATATTTACTAATTCAATAACACATTTTACTCAATTACTCATGCTAAATTCGTGGCTAAATCCAAATTTCCAAATTTCTAGGTTTTCTTCAAAATACTAATTTTTCCATAACTTTTCCCTAATTTTCATGTTCTAATCCATGATATAATCTTGTATCTAACTTGGAAATAAGTAGAATGATCTTACCTCTGAAGCATGGTTGAAATCTTCCTTGAAATGCTCTCAAAATCCGCCCATAGTCATGAAGAAATGAAGAAAAATGAGCTAAACCCGCTAAAATATCATTCTGCCCAGGTATTTACTCATCGCGATCGTGGAGAACAATTTTTCCAGCCCAAAATTTGCTCTTCTCGATCGCGGAAAGAGCTTCGCGATCGCGGAGAACAATTGCCCAGCCTGCCCGGACAGCCTCCAGTATAATAGTCACACAACTTCAAATGACAAATGGTTAAATGTTCTGAAAATTAGACTCAAAGATATACAACTTTCATGTGTTGGTCATCTTCCAATTTCTTATAGATTTCTAGATATAGTCTGGCAAAGTCAGCCCATGTGCAACACAACTTTCTTCTTCATCCTCCCGGACACCCTGTAGTGTAACAGCCATAACTCTTTGTACACAAATCCAAATCATGAATGGTTTACATTTATAGAAACTAGACACAAAGGGCTACAACTTATATTTTTATACCATCTCAAAATTCCTTATATATTGTGAGATATGAGCCTCCAAAGTTGAGTCAGTGCAGCAGAACATTTACTCTACGCGATCGCGAAAGGCTTTCCGCGATCGCGATTCACTGGCCCGCTTCTCACATTTTACTCACCGCGATCGCGAACATTTCCCCGCGATCGCATAGAACACTGTTGTAGCCAAAAACCAGCAATTAAAAATGGCCTAAAAATGGTCTGAAACCACCCCGAAACTCACCCGAGCCCCTCTGGACCTCGTCCGAACGTACCAACAAGTCTGGAAACATATCACGGACTTAGTCGAGGCCTCAAATCACATCAAACAATGCCGAAAACACGAATCGCGCNTCCCAATATCAAAATTTCCAGTTCCGGTCGAATTCTTCAAAAACATTCAGTTTTCTATCTTTAGCCAAATGACCTTAAATTGACTTCCGGGTATTCGAATTCACTTCCGATCGCGCTCCCAACTCCAGAATCACCATACGGAGCTATTCCCAGACTCGGAATCCCAAACGGACCTCAATATCATTGAAATGTACTTCAAGTCAAACTTAGGAAATTTCCTTAAAATACTGACTTTCCACAATATGCGCTGAACTGTTCCCGAGTTATCCAAAACTCGTTCCGTACATACGCCCAAGTCCGAAATTATCATACGAACCTGCTGGAACCCTCGGATCCTGATTCCGAGGTCGTTTACTCAAAATTCCAGTTTTACTCGATTTCTTCAACTTAAGACTTCTAAAATGAGAATCTTCCTTTAAATTCAACTCTGATCTTCTTGAATTTCAATTCCGACCATATGCACAAGTCAATATACCTGAAATGAAGTTGTTCGTGACTCCCAACAGCTGAACGACGCGCTGGATCTTAAAACGACCGGTCGGGTCGTTACAAAGCCGATCAACAAACAAACCGAAATAAATAATGTACACATAGCAGGTAAGATACATCAGGATAGTCTTTCATTATACTGAGACTTTATCGCACGCATGTTGAAACAAATATCCAAGAAAATATTTGGGTACCTCACATAATTTCTTCCTTGATCTTAAATCAATAAGCAAATCATGGGCCTGTTAGTTACCGAGAGGAAATTTACTACTGATATACTTACTGCTTTATTGCATCAAAGCATCTTCAGCCAATGGCGGATCTAGAATTTTCAAACTATGGGTGCTCAACTGTTTTAATCTGAAAATTGCTACTGAGACTGGGTTCTCAATTGATGTATTTATATGAATTTACTAATTTTTTGTACTAGTAATAGTATTTGGCTCTAAAAGTAATGGGTGCTCAAGCACCCATAACCCATAGAGTAGATCTGCCACTGTCTTCAGCTATCAATCCTTAATCACAACAATAAAATCAAGAACGGTGAGGGTGATTGTCACTCAAACAACGCCTAACACCTAGTTTGCAATGTAACATTTGAGCTACTTCTCTTCAAACTCCTCGACTCCTTCATTTACAATACATATCATGCCCTTAGGTACATATTTTCCCTTGATGGTGTTTAGGGTACAATCTTTCTAAGCAAGTCGGGACGAGTTCATTCATCCTCCAACTTGAGGAGGAGATGTTGGAATTCCAACTGAACCACCTGGACATTTAGTTAGTCCAAGTCCAAGAAGGCTAACTTTAGTTGCTATTCCAGTTCAGCGTTTAGCTTGTAGTAGTGGGACGGGCAAGTATGCATGCATACAAGAGAGGGGTCTGGTTTGTGTGGGAGCAATAAAGCAACAACCATGACAGCAACCTGTGCAGTACGAAGTCGCTTGAAAACCTCTAAAATTCCAACTATCATATCTAGTACTAAATACTCGTAGAATATTCGGATAGTGCACAAACAGCAGCAGTGACTCAAAGTTGTACAATGCTAATGTCGATATAAACAATACAGATCATCTTTCATATCGATATCGTTTCTCATTTAAAAGCATCTAGACCTAGCACAAACCCAGGCTAACAATCTAAAAGAAGACAAAAATGAACTTCTGAGCGACTCATTAGGCATTTAATGAGGTCTACAATTCCGAAAAGCTAGAACAAAGCACCTCTTTGTAGCGGTAAAGCACAACATGAGAAGATAGAGCCGATAAATTCCATTGGGAAGCTTCTGCAAAATCCTGTTAACTTAAGTCTCAATTAGAGCGGCTGTCAAAGCCTATGCTGCAACTGGCTCAGCAATTGGACTAGAAGCGTTAGTTTTAACCTGCCATAAAATGTAAACATATTATTGCAAAAACTTAAAAAATAAATTTCCAAACATACCTGACATAAGAGAGACACGAGAATTTGTGGACTACCCAATACGTTTGAGCATGCTCTTGAGAGAAATAGATGATTTAATATACCAGTGAAGAATAAGAGAATCTCACTCCACAACCTAAGGGAGATTTCCTCCCCACCTGCAACTTGTACATGCGGCTCTGGATTCTTGTAAGCACCCGGCCACTAGCTTAAGATCTCCATGCTCAGGACAAAAAGACCTTAATATATCTCAGACCTTCTACTAAATCTGGAGATCAAAGAATAAGCCAAGCTTCCAGGCAATTTTAACAATCAAAGGAGGACTAGAATGTCCTAGTTTAATACCAATTCTTGCGTGGCAAATGCACTATGACCCCTCTAACATCCCTAAAGAGGTACTATCTCGTTCAAGAACATTCTACCAGCATTACACAGAGCACAAAGAGATTACCTTTGCTGATTTAAAGAGTTCATCAATCACTTCGGACAAGGTTGGATGTGCATGAACAGCGTACTTAATGTCTTGTAAAATGCAATAACAAATGTAAAACACATGAGAAGAATGCTGACAATATAAATGACTTCTCAGATCGGATACATTGAAGCTTGCAAGGATCTACTAAAGATCATAATCCAAAGAAAACATGTATAGGCCATCTCCCATTGCCACAAACCAAAATAAGACTGCAGGTAACCATTTACTTGAGCCTTTTCAACAAATGGTTAGTGTTAGAATAGTTATGTGAATGTAGGTAATTAGTCCTAGTCCCTTATGTAATAGGAGTAGATTATGTGTTATGTAGGGCTTATTGTAACGTAGAACATTAATCAATAGATTTTTCTCTCATGCATTCTCACATGGTAACAGAGCATTGGTGAGATAATTATCGTTGTGCGTCATTCCAACGACATCCGGGAAGAAGTCAAATCGTCACCGTGCAATTTTCCAGTGACCTAAGAAGCTGTTTGTATCAAAACAACTTTTTTACCGATGTTGTGCATAAACCAACACCACCACAGTGTTCTCCATCCCGGGCGACCAAACCCCACAAAACCCCTACCGGAAAACACCTCCACACGCCCCCTCACGCGCCAGTCAAAGAAAAAAACTTCCAATAAGATCTGCTCCACGAGCCGGCGCGTGGGGCCCTTTCCGACAACTTTTTGAAAAAATTTCTTTAGGACAGCTTGCTCGTAAGGGAATTCCGAGCCTACCCATCCAAATTACACTAAATTCCGACGACTTTTTTATTTTCCCGGCGTGAACAGTAATTTCCAGAAAATTTCTGCTTTTTCGGCGCAGTATTATAGTGGCATTAGTATCAGAAGCCTTTAACTCACAATATGTTGGATCCAATTCATTGAATCCAATCCAAATGGTTTCTTTACCGGATTATATTGAATTCCTTCCGTACAAAGCACGTAAACGGACATCTTCAGGATTAGCCTCCGTTGTTCCAACAGATAGTAGCATGACTTGTGTCTCCCAATCTTCAACTTCTGAGTCTTGGGTCATTGATTCAGGTGCATCTAATCATATTTCTGGTAACAAATTTCTTTTCACTAGTATTTCATATTCTCAATCTCTTCCATCAGTCACAATGATCAATGGGTCTCAAACCATGGCAACTGCAATAGGTCAAGCAAGTCCACTTCCTTCCTTACCTTTAGACTCAGTTCTTTATATTCCTGGTAGTCCTTTTAATCTCATAGTCGTTAGTCGCGTAGCCAAATCACTTAAATCTGCTGTTTTATTTCTTGATGACTTTGTTTTTATACAGGAACGCAGTACATGGCAGATCATTGGTGCCGGACGTGAATCAGATGGACTTTATTACCTTATCCTTGCAAAATCACATGGAGTCACATCTTGTCTTCATTCAATAACTTGTCCCGTTACTGATTCACCAGATTTATTACATAAACGGTTGGGATATCCCAGTTTGTCAAAACTTCAGAAAAGTTTGTCAAAACTTCAGAAAATGGTACCTAGCTTATCTCACTTGTCCACTCTAGAGTGTGAGTCATGTCAGCTCGGTAAGCATACCCGCTCCCATTTCCCGCGGCGTCTTGATAATCGAGTAGAGTCACCATTTACTTTAGTCCATACAGATGTTTGGGGTCCTAGTCGGGTCAGTTTTACCTTGGGATTCCGCTACTTTGTCAGTTTCATTGATGATTATTCCAGTTGTACTTGGATATTTTTTTATGAGAAATCGATCTGAGTTGTTTTCTATTTTCCTGACCTTCCACGCTGAAATTCAAAATCAATTTGGGGTTTCTATCCGCACATTTCATAGTGATAATGCCCTACAGTATCTGTCTTCCCCATTTCAGCAGTTTATGAACTCCCATGGGATTATATTCATCAAACATTTTGTCCGTACACATCCCAACAAAATGGGGTAGCTGAAAGAAATAATAGACACCTTATTGAAACTGCTCGTACCCTACTCATACAATCTCATGTTTCGCTGCATTTTTGGGGGGATGCAGTTCTTACATCTTGCTATCTTATTAATCGTATGCCATCTTCGACTCGGCTATCCAGAATCAAGTTCCATTTTATGTCATGTTTCCCCACTTACCTTTGTTCTCTCTTCCACCCCGTGTCTTTAGGAGTACGTGTTTTGTTCATGAACTTACTCCAGGAAAAGATAAGTTAGCTCCTCGTGCTCTTAAGCGCATATTTCTGGGTTACTCGAGAACACAAAAGGGATATCGATGTTATTCTCCTGACCTCCAGCGGTTTTTTACGTCTAACGTCTGGATATTGTGTCTTAGTAGGAGGAAATTTGGTGTCTTGGAAGATCAAGAAACGGAATGTGGTTGCTCGGTCTAGTGCAGAAGCAGAATATCGAGCAATGACTATAGCGACATGTGAGCTAATTTGGATCAAACAGTTGCTCAAGGGGTTGAAATTTGGTGAGATTAGTCAGATGAGACTTGGGTGTGATAATCAAGCTGCTCTTCATATTGCGTCAAATCCCGTGTCCATGAGAGAACTAAACACATTGAGATTGACTGTCACTTTGTTAGAGAAAAGATACTCTCGGGAGATATTGCTACAAAGTTTGTAAAGTCGAATGATCAACTTGCAAATATTATCAACAATTCCCTCAGTGGTCCTCGTATTAACTACATATGTAACAAGCTCGGCACATATGATTTATATGCACCAGCTTGAGGGGGAGTGTTAGAATAGTTATGTGAATGTATGTAGTAATTAGTCCTAGTCCCTATGTAATAGGAGTAGGTTACGTATGTATACATAAATAGGACATGATTTCTCCTGTGCATTCTCGTGCATTCTCACTGGTCCTCGTATTAACTACATATGTAACAAGCTCGGCACATATGATTTATATGCACCAGCTTGAAGGGTAGTGTTAAAATAGTTATGTGAATGTATGTAATTAGTCCTAGTCCCTTATGTAATAGGAGTAGGTTCCGTGTTATGTATACATATAAATAGGGCTTATTGTAACATAGAATATTAATCAATAGATTTTTCTCCCGTGCATTCTCACAGTTAGTACTGTGAGGAAAACGCAATTTGCAGGGCAATGGCTACCTGTATGCGTGATCCCAGAGCTGTGGCATTGGATGCTTCATGTATAAGATCAGCAGCATGCATTCCAAAGATGTGGACTCCGAGGATCTCACCGTTGTCGGGCCTATAAATCATCAACTATATTTAACAAGAATTCAGTGAGCACATAAGACACTACTCTGCAGGGGAAGAAACATCTTAAAACGATGGGAAAATGGAAACAACAAAAGAAGTAGCTGGTAACATAAAGAATTAATAGTGTAACATCAGCAATCCATGAAAAATGATAATGTGCTACCTTTGCAAGTCCTTCCCCTTCATTTTCAGCTAGAGCTTTTGTGTTAGCCTTGAAACTAGTCTTGGCAATACTAATTTCAAAGCCCTCCTTCTCAGCTTTTTCTCTCGCTTGAGGCTGCATAATTGCAAGTATACAATCAATACTCTATGACAAAAAATCGTTCACTCAGGAAATATTTTTCCGCCGTCACAAGCGGGCATGCTTCTCTAAGGGTACAGAAGCATTGTGTGATCAAAAGAGGCAAGCATGAGAACAAAAACATCCAGCAGTAGAGCAATGTAGAAACAGTACCAGAAATGGATGGCATCATCTGTATCCCACCTATAACGTAACTATATTATTAAATCTGTGTGGAAGTTTCCATGCAGCCATGTTCCACGGGTAGATATTGTTAGGGAATTAAATTTCCTTATAACTACTAAAGATAATTAAAGAAGAAAAAACCATACCCATAAGAAAAAAGGGCATTATTAAGCAAAGACAAATATTTAAAGAGATGATAATACCTCCGTCAATCCAACCATACTGATTTCAGGATGGGTAAAGCATGCTGCGGGAATACTTAAATGATTCAGGATATGGTCCTTTCCAGTAACTTGCTCAACAACTATGAAAGAACGCAAGGCCATAAGTTAAACAACTATCAAAAAATTGTTCAATTATTGTGTCACGATTGATAATTTCATTTTACCAGAGATTCCTTGTGCACTTGCAGCATGTGCAAGCATCATTTTTCCATTTGCATCACCAATGCAGTACAAGTGAGGAACCTATCAAACACAAAGGGTTAAAAAAAGATAACTGTCGAGAAATGCAAAAAGGAATAAAATAATTCCTACCAGCTCCCCATTGGCATCAATGACTTGCATGTGTTCATCAACAGGAACAAATCCACGTTGTGTTTGAACATTTATCTGTTGACAAGTGATAACCAATACTATAAATTGTCATAAAACCATTCAAGTTAGTTTTCCCAGGGGCTTCAGCTAACACTAATGCAACTAACATTTTCCAGGCCAAGTCCTTGTGTAAACGGAGCCCTTCCAGTTGCAATAAGAG
>ML261227.1:0-14093 GCA_005239495.1 Nicotiana undulata
AAATCGGTTTCGCAACTCAATAGTCGCCTAATAGGAAACATGTTCCAAAGTTTCCACCTTTTTATTCTAAAACCCGTGAAAAGGTGCATAGTCCAGGGTTTCATACCCTCAGGACAGGATTTAAAGACATTACTTACCTCAAAACTAACCCAAACTATTCTGCAATGCGCTTGCCTCTCGAATCAACCTCCGAAGGCTCCAAATCTACCAAGTTCAGATTTGTATCATCAATATATGCTTAAGGAATAAATTCCAATCGAAAGATATAAATTTTACTAAAAGTGGGCCCGCATCGCGAAACTCAGATATTTTTACAGAAAAGTGTTCTTCATCTTCTCACGATTCCGTACATATAAGGAACACCAAAATCGGAGTTCGTTTGACCCCTCAAATCGACCCTTGAAGGTCTCATAATCTCATTTCCCAAAATCCTATTTTTCTACTGTTTTTCACGGATTAAAGGCTGGGATTATGGTCTATAATCACCCATAATCGAGTTTTAATGACTAGAACACTTACCTCAATGAAGAACAAGGATTTCCCTCTTCAAAATCGCCCCCAAGAGCNTGCAATTGCCAGCCAACCACACGCGCATATCTTCTTCTGTGCGATCGCAGCCTATTCCATGCGATCGCACTGACTTGTCCTCCCTCTACTCTGCGATCGCACCTCCCTTATTGCGATCGCATAGAACAAATCTGAGCCTGACCATATTAACTCTCTGCGATCGCACTTCTTCACCCGCGATCGCAGTGAACAAAATCACTGTGTATAAAAACCAGAAAACCAGCAATTGTTCTAAGTCCAAATGAGTCCGTTAATCACCCGAAATCAATTCCGAGCCCCTCGGGACCCCAACCAAACTTACCAACGTATCCCATAACATCATTCAAACTTAGTTGCACTCTCAAAACACCAAAACTAACATCAAAACACCAAATTTACATCGGATTCAAGCCTAAGAACTTTGATATTTCTAAAATTCACCAATGATGCCGAAACTATCCAAATCAACTCCGATTGACCTAAAATCGCCAAAAACAAACTTTCGCCAATTCAAGCCTAATTCTACACCGGTCATCACAAAATTATTCTGAACACACTCCTAAGTCCCAAATCACCTAATTAAGCTATCCGAGTCATAAAATCCGCATTCCGAGGTTGTTTACCAATAAGTCAACTCTTAGTTGACTTTTCCATTTTTAAGGCTATTCTTAAGGACTAAGTGTCTGAATTCTCATTTAACCATTCCAATTCCAATCCTATTAACTCTAACACATTAATAACAAAATAACCAATCTATAATGAGTCAATATCAATAGTTATGATGAGGGTTTTACGTAACGACGGACCGGGTCGTTACATGAGTTCCAGATGTTGAGGATTTGGATTTTAATGTTTATGGACTAAGGTTGAAGTAAGGATCCTCTGTTAGGTGGTGTTGTTGGTCTTATATGGATTGGGGTGATGTGGGATCACCCACGGTTATGTGTGTGGTGAAGTATATGGCGGTTTGATAGCTTTGGAATGACTCTTTGCACGTTTGAGGACTATTGTATGTTTAAGTGGGGGGGGGGGGGAGAATATAACAACCCAATCGGTTGTTTTGACCATTTGCATTCTATTCAGAAGTTTAATGTCATGAGTAGTTTTGTCTGGTGTATTATGACATGTGTGTATCGTCGTCTTTGGTTTTCGCGTGGTTCGGGATTGATTTTGAATGAAGATTATCACTTGAGAAGCTTGAAATTAAAAGAGCTGATCAAGTTTGAATTTTGTGTGTTTGACCTAGGATTGGCATTTTAATGGTTCCGGTAGGTCCGAGTGGTGATTTTGAACTTGGGCATATGCCCTAATTTGTATTTGGATGTTTCTAGAAGGTTTTGGCACTAATTGGAGAAAGTCGACAATTTGAAAGTTTGGAATGTTCATAAGTTTGACCAAGAGTTGACTTTGATTTTATTGGACTCCAATTGGTGTTCTGAGACTTTGGATAGGTCTATATAGGTGAATTGAACTTGTGTGCAAAGTTTGAAAATAACTGTGATTCAAACACTCTTTTGAAAGAATGAAGATTTAACAGTTTAAGAGAAATTCTATTCGGTTTGATCCTCAATTCTTTGTTGTGATGTTCACGTGGGTGTTTTGAGGCTTTGGATAAGTTTGTATGATGTATTTTTACTTGTTGGTATGATTGGATGGGGTCCTGAGGGGCTCGAGTGTGTTTCAGATCATTAGTTGAGAAACTAGTTCTATTAAAAATTAAAAGTTTGACCATGGTCAATATCGGGTCAAGATGACCTTTTCCGATGCTTTGAGTGTGCGAGCATGTTAGTAGCGTGTTTTATGGTTGAAATGCATAAATGGTTTGTTTTCGGGAGGTTCCGAATGAGTTTTGGATGCTAAAATGAAGATTTTCACATTGCTGGGTTTTTTCTGGTGTAAATAATTATGAAAATGCCATTGAAATTTTCAGATTTATTTTAAAGCTTCAAAACATTATATCTCCCCCATTTTAAGGCCAAATTGGGTAATTCAAGAGGCTATCTTGGGTGTACTCTCGCAAAGATCGTGTTGGGATTATCAAACGTGCATTTTGGGATCATCTAGGACCTAAATCAAGCTGGGACAACTGCTGCCTTTTTTGTCTTGTTTCGAAATTTTGTTACTTTTTCTCACTAGGTTTTGGAGCTCGGTTATTGGCTACTTTGGAGGAGATTTTCATCTAAAAATATTGGTAAGTGATTCTGATGAACTTTCAACTATATTTCATGAATGTACCTTAGATTTTAACATCTAATTTATGAGAATCAAAGAGGAAAATTGGAAAATTGTGTCAAGTTTTTGAAAAATGAAGAATTAGGTTTTAAGAGTAGGTTTGGACTTGGATTTAAAACAAAACACATATATGGACTCGTGGGGTTATGAGTAGTCCGAATCTACCCTTGGACCTGGGTTTTGACCTAGATTTATTTATTGTAATTGGTTTCTCTTGCATTGTTTGATGTTATTAAGTCATTTTTTGTTAGATTTGAGCCGTGTCGAGGCGAATTTTTGGGAAAAAGTTATTTTCAAGGGTTGAGTTTTCCTAGTTAAGGTAAGTATCTTGCCTAACTTTGTGTGGAGGAAACTACTCCTTAGGATTTAGGTTGATTGTGCTATTTGTGTTATGTGAAAGCCGTGCACGCAAGGTGACGAGTGGCTACACGAGATATATGTGGTATTTGACCGTTTAAGGTTATCTAGATTCTTTACATGCCTTTAATTGAATTTTCATAACATGTTATATCTCTCACTGTTAATATACTCTTACATGCTCTATTTGACGTTGTTAGCACTTGTTCTACCTCTTACTTGTTATTTTGCTCTTATATGCTTTAGTTGAAGTTATTGCCTTTCTTATTGTATTGTTACCTCTTAATTGTTGAATCACTTTTAATTGAAGTTGTTATTTCGTGGAATATCATCTTGTTGAGTTATTAGTGTTGAAGCTGTAATCATTATCACATTGAGGCAAAGTTGTTAATTGTTGAGATACCTTTCCTTGTTGAGCATTCTCATTCGTTTTGTTATTGTTGAAATTCTTGTACACATTTTGGTTGAGCCATAGGCTATTTGTTGTGGAAACATTGGTGTTGTTGACTTTGTGGTAAGTTGTGGCATATGGGCACTTGTGGTGCGAGTTGTAATTGTGTTGCGATATTGATACGCATGCGGTGGTATAATGCTAGGGGTTGATATGCATGAGGTGAGATAAGGTGCGCTTGATTGTTGCTAGTAAGGAAACTACTTGGAGTCGCACGGTGAGACAAGGTGGGCTAAAACGCGTGTTGCTATTTTGGAAAAAAATGATTTTCATAATTAAATGTAAGGCTTACGCGGTGATATAAGGAAAGATTGTGATTGAAATTGTGAAATGTGTGTTGTGATTTTCATTGTACATTCCATGTTGGAATAACTTATTGATTTGAATGGTCATTGTTCTTCCTTCAATCATTCATCCGTATTTGATTGTGTTTGGTTATTCGTTGTTATCTTGGTGTTGGAACAATTGTGGTTTCTTATGTGAGTCATGCATTCTACTTGATTTTTTGTGTTGATTTAACATGCCAATTTATGCCTCTGTTATAACTTGGTGAATTGATTGTCAATGTGAATTTAATTGCGTGAAGTCAGTATATTATATTATGTTGAGTTGTTGGTTAAATAATGGTTTAAATAAAAAAAATTATTAACATTATTTATTCCATGTTCCTCTTAAGATAGAAGTCATTATCTCACTCGGTGCCTTATAATTATAAATGGTTATCACACTTTCACTATAATTGGGTTTTAAAATTATACTCATCACCCAGTTAGATGTTTACCTTACTTAAAATTGTTATCGTGTGTCACGATTCAAACTTAACATTTCGTGATGGCGCCTATTACAGAACTAGGCAATATGACAATCACAAATAACCATGCATTTTTAAATTGAAAACATAATGAAATAAGCTTAACAGTGAAAAATGTCATAAATAACCGATAAGAAAACACTGCGACTCACTAAAAAAGTCCCTCGCACACCGTGTGTCACTGAGTACATGAGCATCTAAATGACAATACAGTCTAACTGCTAAAACTAACTTTCTAGAAGGACAGAAAAGTGCAAATAAACTTAAATGAAGGATAGTAGAGGTCTGTGGACGCCAAGGCAGCTACCTCAATAGTCTCCAAGCAGATGAAGCTCCACAACTAGAAACCGCCGTGCTGAGAAGTACTTGAATCTTCATACAAAGTGAAGAGTGTAGTATGAGTACAACCGACCCCACGTACACAAGAAATAGCATGACTAACCTTGGACTGAAAGCAGTGACGAGCTCAGATAGGTACAGTCCAAATCCAAAGTATAACAGTACAAATATGAAAGGAAAAATGACAATGATATCTCTAAGTAAACCCAAAATCAGTTTGTATGTAGCACAGAAATGTAGACATGCTTTCAATTTTAACAACTTAAGCTCGATACAGATCAAAATATTACAAGTATGATTATTATGAGGAATATTACATCTTTATATCTACATATCAAATGTGCATGTCACATATAATGCATCACAATGATAACCCCACATACTCACACTCTCAGAGTACTCAATCTGACTATCTCAACTTTCACTCATCATACTCAATCACTCAATATTGTACGGTACATGCGCTCACTACTGGTATGTCAGACTCCGGAGGGGCGAATATTTCCCAAGGGCTAATAAACCCTATTGTGGCGCGCAACCCGTTTCCATCATGAATCAGCAATACCTGTTGTGGCGTTGATACACTAAAATTACACCTTAAATAGTGTAAAGCGATCAATGTCAATATACTAACCCAACTAGGTTGGGGTTGAATCCCACAGGGAATAGGCATGAAAAGTTTACTTGAGTAGTGTGAAGCTTAACTTAAATCATACTTCTATTCCGTTAGAGTAACAAGAGTATTGTAATTGATTGTATGATAATTGAGTGAACTAGTAACAAATACAATTGTATAAGATTGTAATTAATTTGGTAAACTAAACCAAGGTTGTGTCACCTTCAATGAAATGTAATGCTGTCGGTGTTAATTTGATATATTCCTAATGGAAGGTCCTTTTGATATGCAAATGATTTCTAAATGATTACCCAATATTTTCCAATAGTTCGGTAGTATTTCCTCTTTATGATTTCCAAATATAAAAGAGTTTACAATTAAGAGTAATCAAGTTATGCCAAATAAAACCCACTTATTCCTAAGCGATTCTATTCAACAAGGTTTAAAGCCTTGAGTCTTTGATATTTACTTCTACCAAATCCTAACTCACTTTTCCAAGTAGAGAAAGAATATAATTGCACTTGTTAGTGTTTGCAACCTCCAACAATAAATGAAGAATGAGAAATAAATATATATCAACCAACCATTATATATATATTCAATGTTAAACACCCATTAACATTACACCCATTTAGGGTCCACAACCTTAGTATTTAAAACTAGATACACATGCTAAAATACAAAAAGATGAGAATATTAAATGCCATAAAGATTACAAAGTGCAAGATTCTTCACTCTCAAACTTCCAAAATATGGGAATATTAAAACCTTGGAATGTAGCTCCTTTTCAGACAAGATGCCCCCACAAAACCCCAATAAATCTATTTATAGTGGGCTAAAAATCGGGGCCAATTTCAGACAAAAATACCCTTTCAAGTCAATTATGCGACCGCATATCTGCCGTATAACACACATGCGGTTCGCAGTCTCTTCAGTTCCATCGCATCTTCACAACCCTGGGTTCCAGTTAGTCGTCGCATTTAGATTATGCGGTCCACATTGATGATATGCGACCTCATCTTGCCATCACATTTCTGATCTCATCAACGTATACTGGAGGTTTGCGATCCATTATGCGGCCCACAAACTTGTTATGCGATCGCATAATGGACCGCATTTCCTTTGCTTGAATTGGCCACAAAAATCTATTGTAGAATGCGGTTTCCTTGAGCATTATGCGGTCCGCATGTTAAGTTTGTGGTCCACATGTTCAGTTTGCGATCGCATTTGTCTTCTTCTTGCCCATTTGCGGTTTTTTGATTTCATTTCCATGTTTTTGGTTCCTCAAGCCTCAGGCACTGCAAAACATCAAAGTTACATAAGTATAACAGACGATTGCATTTAAAACGAGCTAAAATCTAAGCAATTGGTATTAAATGTGCCGAAATTCTTCGGCACATTAGGCATACATCCCGATCCCATCATGATCAATAATACCAGTTGCGGCGTACAACCCGATCCCATTATGAACCAATAAAACTTGCTGCAGCGTGTAGTCCGATCCCATCAATATAATTCTTAATCAAGCACTCGGCCTCACTTAGTCATCAATCTCCGATCCCTCGGGCTCACAACACTCATGTCAGTCAGCCCAAAATAATGATACATGATGTAACAGTAAATGGTAACAGAGATTGAGATATGATATGCAAATGATGAATGCGACTGAGTACATAACTGCAATATAAGCAAATAACTCAACAACAATGAATGACCTTTATGGGTCCCAACAATACCAGCATATAGCCTTAACATAATTTCTAACATGAATCGCAACTCAAATCCTCTAATACATGGAGAATACATGAATAATAAACCGAGTCACAATTACTACGGTGCCCTCCCACACACCCGTCACCTAGCATGTGCATTGCCCTAACACCAACCACTTAAAACGTAGTTCGGCAATTCATACCCTCAATATCAAATTTAAAAAGTGTTACTTATCTCAAACCGCACAAATCTCTACTCTAACAAGCTCTTCCCTCATAAACCGGCCTCTGAACGACTCGAATCTAGCCACAGACTGTCACGCCCCAAAACCAAGGAGCGCGACCGACGCTCAACCGAGTAAACCCGACTGAGCAAGCCTGTTAGGTTTCATTCTCCCTAAACTAATTTGTGAATAAATAGGTGATAAATTCTATCAATCATACTTTATAAATATGTCATTAACTTCCATTTTTGTTTTCATTAGTAGTTTCAACGATAACATCCAGAATATTAAATTTTTTATAGATATGATGAAAAACATATTTGCCAAACACCAATATTTCTAGTTTAATTCCAATACCCAACACTACTCACAACCTTTCTACGGAGGCTGTAAATACAACTGAAGAGAAATATGGAAATACCGACAACAAGGCTCCGGCTATACCTCAAATAAAAAGTACACGATAACCAAATGACGAGAACCCGAAATGGAGTGGGGATCACCAAGTTAGCTCGAAGGAACATACCGCGGTCGCTGATTGCTACCGCCTACTGTGGAAACATCTACATCAATTAAAGATTCAGCCTCCCCCCCTCCCCGAAAAAAAGGGACGTTAGTACTGTAGAATAGTACTAGTATGTAAGCTAAAAATCATCTTTCAAAATAGAATAACCATACGAGACGAAGGAAGCCATAGAAAAAATCAAGTCACAATTAATAATATCCAAATATCCATGCTAATACCTAACGATAGTCAACCTACGGGAGTAACACACATCTCCTCAGAAAGATCAATAATGCAATATAAAGAATTCAAGAATTCAATGATAAACATAAGCAACATCACTACATCAATTAAGGGGTCAAACAAGATTTCAAGAGAACCATTTAAACAAGTAGGAAGGCAGCCATGGAAATCACATAACACTTCTCAGGAATAGAGAATCACAAGTAGGGGTCACATAGTTTCTTATTTCGTCTTTCCATCCTTTTGAATAATAACTTCTTTATGCCAAGTGCCACATTTATAATGCCACCGTGTCTTTTTATGCGGAGTCCGGTCTCGGCCTGAACGACTAAGCCATCCCAAGTGACACATAACCAACATCATAATTTATATTCATATTTCCAATGTAAATACCACCATGAGCACAACATGGAGTCCGATCTCGGCCCGATCGGCTAAGCTATCTCACTTGGAACAGTGAGACATAACCAACATCATAATTTATATTCATATTTATGATATAACTACCACCATATGTACATCATGGAGTCCGATCTCGTCCTGATCGGCTAAGCAATCTCACTTAGAACATAACCATATAAATCAATTATACAGTTCACATTTCTTTCTCATCATCTATGACATAGTCCCTGTCACTTGGGTGAATTTTACAATTCGAGTTTCTTTCCCTTTTCATTCGTTCAATACCATTATTCTCCATATAAACGAGAGCCAACATATAACGAATTGTATACATAATAAAAGAATCATGAAGAATCATAATTCACATTTTCAAGTAGCATGGTGACATGGTAACACATAGAACAATTTGGGAACAAAAACCTTTCAACATAGAACATTAAGAAATCAATTCCATATGATAAAGTAAGGGACCCATACCAAGTATTCAAACACCAATGATTCGATTCTAAGAAGAAGGGAGTCAGCCATACATACATCAAAGAGCTTTTTGCCAAATTCCACATTCTAGAAGTTATCTTAAACAGTTGAGTCGAGGCTGGTCTCGTAATCCATATCATATATGTATATTCTCCTTAGGCAAAATTTTATATATATATATATATATATATATAATATATATATATATATATATATATATATATATATATATATGTTACCCACACTCCATTTCCCCTAGTTCATTTAATTCGTTTTCAAGTATCTTTATAGTCTATCATCGGCTAAACACACTAAATCAAGGCATTTAGTACACATATGGGTATCTAGGAGTAACAAATACATCGAGTTTTACTCACCCAAATGGGTATTCGAGTGTTCATTTAAATTACGACTCAGAGTCATACTATTTTAATAATGAATCCATACATTAAACGTCTATATTTCGATATAAGGCTCATTTGAATAATCAAACTTTATGAGTTCATACAGGATGACCCGGAATGTAGGATTTATAAATTTTGAGTCGATTTTACTTAAACTTACGAAAAATATTATGTAATTCCATTTCGAGAGATAAAGTTTAGCCAACATACCTGGTTGATCTTTCCCTAAGTTACTACAATGCACCAACATTTCTAGAAATAATAATCTATAAGGAAAAATCGAAATGGATTAATAACTAGAAAGATTACCCATGGTGTAACCCTTTTAGGAATTTCATCAAACACCTGACATGTGAAGTAGACTACAAGGTCTAGAAATGGAAATTCCTTCTTCCCTCAACCAATTTTAACAAGAACAACCCAAATTAGTTCTTTAATATCACATACTACAACTTAGTCCCACATGCATGGCATATTTAGAATCCCACAATATATCCTTGAACTCATAATCTCTTATATGAAATCTTGAAAGTAGGACTTACCCGGATGAAGGACAATCTAGAGGTTATCTTCCTTGGTTCTTGAAGACTTGAGCAAGATTTGCGTGATTGTGAAGATAGGCTCCCTCTTTATCTCTCTATATTTCTCTCAACGTTCTATAAATTCAGTAGAAAATGACCCCAAATGAAGCCCCAAAGCCTATTTATCAAAATGGGCTCGGGTTATAAAAATAGGAAAAAGAAGCCTCTGAAATCGGGTATGTGGTCGCATAATGGACCGCAGAACACGAATATGGGTCGCAAAATACATCGCGAAAATGGTGCCCAAAATTGGGCTACAATGGTCCATTTTGCGACCATTTTTGCGGTCGCAAATCAATTGTGCGGACCGCAAATGATTTTGCGATCGCAGAATTTCCACGGGATCGCATTTTTCCAGCCTTTGGTAATTGGATCATAACTTTGTGTAGGAATATCCAAATGACGAACGGTTTGAAGTGTTAGAAACAAGACTCAAAAACATTTAATTTGATAGGTTGTTAATCACATAAAACCTTATATATATATATATATTTAGATATGCTCGTTCAAAGTGTGGACAACTTATTTGGAATTTTAGCCTATTATGGCAATTTTCCAATTTGACTTAGACTTAGGCCTCTCATTGGACCCCACATTACTTATTATATGACTTATACACTTATTTACCATATCCAATTCATTTACGTTATATTTATAGCACATAAAATATTATAATTAGCCTACCTGGCACCCCAAAATCCTAAATTACTTAGCAAAATTTTTCGGGGCCTTACATTCTCCCCCGCTTAGGATCATTTGTCCTCGGATGAGAGGTAGAGTCCGCCCAAAACACCTTAACATAACATATCTCTTTTCTAACCTACCTCAAGTCCCTAAATTTTGACTAACTCCCATAATTTTCAGAAATTTCGGCAGCTTCTCCTTTGTAACTAGGCCTATTCACCTGCCAGAGAACCACCAAAACCATCCTAACAACACATCCACAACTTGACAAAGTACCATAATGTATATATCCCTAACACTAATCTCAGCATTACAAGCACTACCTTATCATAATAATACCTGAACATGGACTGTACATCTTTAAATCATAACACCTATTAGGTATCTTTCAATTCAAAACCAACTGTTATACAATCAAGAGAAAATATTTTCTTTCCGCGACACTTTTGGCCTTCAAGGTACCCTCATAGACTTACAAACTTCTCCATGAGACATTCACGGAAACAATCTCAACACCCAAACTTATCTAACAAGGATGACAGATAGATACCTCGCATAAGCCAACTATCCATTAACTTCACCTTCAATAATTTCCACTAGAATGATACACAAAGGATCTCCAACTACCTTCTTAGACATAGACATATGAAAGCAAAAAAATATATGGGGAACAACAATGGGAAAGCATCATACTCCTAGTGCGACCTAATGTGAAATGCACTTATGTACCATTCAATATCATTTCACATAACCTCTTTAGGGGAAAATATTTAGAATATCTTGTTCACCCTCCTAAATTCTAAATCTCTACGCGAACGCCCACACTAAACCTTTGATGACCTTCAACGATTACTCTAAGATGTGCTATCATAAATTGACCATAAAATTACCTATCGAATATATGTGATCACAGGGTGATGCTTTCTCTTTGAAATGTTTGAACCTTTAATACCTAATAGATCTAATACAATGAGGAAAAAACAGAGTTCGAGATTGGGCTAGAATTATTAAGGAATCCATTAATGTGTTGAGCAGAGTATTTCATGAGGTTATATGCTAAGAGACACGAAGATTACTACTAACGATGTTGACATGGTTAATCTTTATGACGGCATCAATTATTCGACAAATGAGGCATAGAGGTAACTAAAGATACGATAATTTGTCTTCTGAATCTGTATGCGTATGGTATGTGCAGAAACCTGGAAGCATCTAATCTCAACCTTTTACGAGCGAAACCATATAGCTAGGACATCTTAATATGGGGATGAAATCATGTATTGGTTAGGGGGTTCTAATGGTTAACATGATGCTCCGGGGAGAAAGACAAATAAAACTCCCATCCACCCATGGAGGTGGAAGGCCAAGGACAGCAAAACTCCCCGCCCATGACAATGACCTGGTCAATGATTTTAGAAGTCGAGTGTGAAAAGGCGACATAACCCAATGAGGCAATATAGAACAATCGTGGAAGGTTTGCAGATGTTTATAATGAGTTCTCCATAGACCTTGACTCGATATGTACCTAGATGCTAATGAAAGACATGGAAACATAAGAAGTAGGCATTGTGCTATGATATCCCCCCAAAGGTGCATTTAGTCTTGACAGAGAGCCTATTAAGGGTCCTCATGAGAAATGAAGTGCTATAGTGACACATAGGAGGACACGTTCTCTCCTAGTTATCGAACAAGTGGTGAGAAACTAGCACAATGAATTCACTAACTAAGGAACACAATTAACACATGTTGTGGAGGTGCAAAGTGAAGTTAAACATTTGATATGAGCTGGACATGCTTCTGCCAGATTAATTCCAAACTGTAGTACAAGATCATGTCACGAACATCCACGATACTATGAACAAGGTGAGCTACTTGCTACGGGATATCCCAAGTGGACACGAGAGGTACACTAAGATGGAAACATAAGAGTCTTCCTACGACGGAGATGTGAGGATTTCAATTTTCAAAGAGACTTTATGCGCACTGTGACCATTTCGATTGACGTGCACTCATATGATAGGTGTTAAGGTAGGCTCTAATGTTACTAGACAGTGGGAAGATTTCATGATGATATTTGCAAGAGAGTAGAGTGACTATTCAAACCATAGAAGCCATATACACCAATAAGAAGAAGAGTGACTCAAGATGGATTGCAACTCTGGGATGCTTTACATGGAACATGACATCACATAGGTAAACTTTACGACAATGCTTGCATAGGCACACTGAGCAGATGTTGTCCAGATTTGGTAAGAAATTTATCGGGTATCGCCCCTTTTTGAGAATTTAAGAAAGCAAGTGGGAAGTATTTATCTTAAAGTTGTAACTCAATTCAACGGCAAAATTATAGAACATAATTCTACAAAGAGGATATAATATGAGAATTTGTGAAAGAGTGGTTTCACGATTAATACGTATCGTTCAAGGAGTAGGTGCATGCAATGTCTTGTGACTCAACTTCTTATTAATGACCATGTTTATGAGAACTCTTAAATATGGATGTACATATACAACAAGAAACATTTTGTGTCGTTCATAAGGATGTACTAAGGAGTGACTTACTTGGTGACTTTAGGTTTCCAGGGAAATAACTTAATCGATGCCCCTCAGCTCCACATTCCTACATGATCTGGTGGTGCAGTGACATTAATAAGAACAAGGGTACTCCCTGTAGCAACAAGTTCTACCAATCCCTCCATGGCTCGATACATCCTCCTAACAAGCTCTTGGGCAACCTCCCTCAGATTCAATGGTGGAGTCATTCCCTCCTTAGTGTTTCAAAGTCATGATTACTCATTTTGAGATTAAGAAATAGCGAGGAAATTAGCTCCCTATCTTGAGTTCTACCGCACGACCTGGAGTATCAAAGAAGGGTGAAATTCCTAAATGTCCAAGTAGCCTCCTAATTATAGATGTGGTCGACAACACACCGATAAGAAGGACTCTACTAGACACGACTCCAAGACATCCTAGGACACTTTAAGACCTTAGGCTCTGATACCAAGTTTGTCACGCCCCAAAACCAAGGAGCGCGACCGGCGCTCAACTGAGCAAGCCTGTTAGGTTTCATTCTACCCAAACTAATTTATGTATAAATAGATGATAAATTATATCAAT
This sequence comes from Nicotiana undulata, assembly GCA_005239495.1. Lineage (NCBI taxonomy): Eukaryota > Viridiplantae > Streptophyta > Magnoliopsida > Solanales > Solanaceae > Nicotiana > Nicotiana undulata. The sequence continues at coordinate 13,702 of ML261227.1, forward strand.
CATACTTTATAAATATTTCATTAACTTCCATTTTTGTTTTCATTAGCAGTTTCAACCATAACATCCAGAATATTATAATTTTTATAGATATGATGAAACACATATTTGCCAAACACCAATATTTCTAATTTAATTCCAATACCCAACACTACTCACAACCTGTCTACGGAGCCTCTAAATACAACTGAAGAGAAATATGAAAATGCTGCCAACAAGGCTCTGGTTATACCTCAAATGAAAAGTACACGATAACCAAATGACGGGACCCCGAAATGGACTGGGGATCACCAAGTTAGCTCGAAGAAACATACCGCTATCGCTGATCGCTACCGCCTACTATGGAAACACCTGCATCCATTAAAGATGTAGCCCCCCCCCCCCCCCCCCCCCCC
>ML261227.1:14247-33912 GCA_005239495.1 Nicotiana undulata
CCAAAGGAAAACCATACTACACATAAAAAAATCGCCCCCCCCCCCCCCCCCGGCAAAAGGGACGTTAGTACTGTAGAATAGTACTAATATGTAAGCTAAAAATCATCTTTCAAAAAAGAATAACCATACGAGACGAAGGAATCCATAGAAACAATCAAGTAATAATTAATAATATCCAAATACCCACGCAAAACCTAACGATAGTCAACCTACAGGAGTAACACACATCTCCTCAGAAAGATCAATAATGCAATAAGAAGAATTCAAGAATTCAATGAGAAGCATAAGAACCATCACAACATCAATTAAGGAGTCACACAAGATTTCAAGAGAATCATTTAAACAGGTTGGAAGGCAGTCATGGAAATCACATAGCACTTCTAAGGAATAGAGAATCACAAGTAGGGTTCACATAGTTTCTTATTTCGTCTTTCCATCCTTTTGAATAATAACTTCTTAATTCCAAGTGTCACATTTATAATGCGACCGTGTCTTTTTACACGGAGTCCGGGCTCGGTCCGACCGGCTAAGCCATCCCAAGTGGGACATAACCAACATCATATTTAATATTCATATTTCCGATGTAAATACCACCATGAGTACAACATGGAGTCCGATCTCGGCCCGATCGGCTAAGACATCTCACTTGGAACAGTGAGACATAACCAACATCATAATTTATATTCATATTTACGATGTAAATACCACCATGTGTACATCATGGAGTCCGTTCTCGGCCCAATCGGCTAAGCCATCTCACTTGGAACATAACCATATAAATTAATTATTCAGTTCACGTTTATTTCTCATCATCTATGACATAGTCCCTGGCACTTGGATGAATTTTACAATTTGAGTTTGTTTCCCTTTTCATTCGTTCAGTACCATTATTCTCCTTAATAACGAGAACCAACATATAACGAATTGTATACATAATAAAAGGAGCATGAAGAATCATAATTCACATTTTCAAGTAGAATAGTGACAGTGTAACACATAGAACAATTTGGGAACAAAAACCATTCAACATAGCACATTAAGAAATCAATTCCATATGATCAAGTAAAGGACCCATACCAAGTATTCAAACACCAATGATTCGATTCTAAGAAGAAGGGAGTCAGCCATACATACCTCAAAGAGCTATTAGCCAAATTCCACATTCTAGAAGTTATCTTAAACAGTTGAGTGGAGGCTCGTCTCATAATCTATTTCATATATGTATATTCTCCTTAGGCAAAATTTTATATATATATATATATATATATATATATATATATATATATATATGTTACCCACACTCCATTTCCCCCATTTCTTTTAATTCGTTTTCAAGTATCTTTATAGTCTATCAACGGCTAAACACATTGTTATTAAGAATGTTATTGAACTTTGAGGTCAATTAGGACTGAAATTTTGAACTTTAGCTGCTACTGGTTTCTGCAGTTTGGAACAACATCAGAATACTGAAGTTTCCCTGGGCAGTGAGATATTGCATATTTGACCAATTATTCAAATATGTCCATTTTTTGCAAATATGACCAAAATTTGGAAATTGTCTAGTTTTGTAGTTTCTTTCATTTTCTTTCTTCTAATTTATAGTAAACTAAACTCTTAACTAGATTAACTTGATATTAGTTCATATTGAGTTTATTTCTAGTTTCTTGTGTGCTTTATTTTTTCGTGTCATTTCTTTCGTGCTTTTCTCTTTATTTTCGTAGTGAATTATTTGGATCAAGTCCGTTAGCTTTTTAATTGTGCTTTCTTTGGTGTCACATACATTCCATTCCGAACCGATGCTTGATTGCCTACTTGGATTGATTTGAGAACGTTGGTTGTGAAGAGAACTTTTAGATACCCTTGTGTGGAAAAAAGCTTGAGTGGTGAGTTCAATTGCGTGAGGCCGCAAAAAGCCTTTGACCTTTGAGTGTAAATACGAGTGTTGAGTGACATATATATTGAGTGATACACTAAGGGAGTGAATTGTGAGGTCTTATTTTTTTTTTACTAACGGACTTTCTTGCTTTAAGTTTTCTTTTGTAGGTACAAGGAGTCATAAGGGAGGTATGGATGGTTATGTAGGTTCTTCTTATGTAACTAATTGTGTTTCTCCAAGTGTTGAAATCTTTTATGATGAAAGTGGGAGAAAGATAAATTTGAGGCATTATGTAGCAAATATAGAAGGCTATGATGGTTGTTTGGTTGCTATAAGTAATCACTATGCGACCAACTTTATTTCTTCTTCCTTTGTTGAATGGTTGGGATTCAGTTGTATTCCAAGGGAGTCGCCTTATGAATTTAGTGGTGTGTCACGACCCCAAATCCTAACTCGACCGTGATGGTGCCTATCATGGGACTAGGACAGCGAACCTATCGCGAATTAACATACAACCTTTGACAATATTAAAAACGGAAATGAATATTTCATAAATTCGCTGGGTTTCACATTTAGGCATAACAAAACAAAATACAAGCCTAAAGGCTACCCCAAAAACCGGAATCCACCAGTCACGCGCATCTACGAATAGAATGAAATAAACTTTACTGTCAAAATACATCAAGTCTCGAACAAGGGAATAATATAAAAATAAGGAAAGGGAAGGAGAAAGTTGTGGACGTTGAACAACTACCTCGAATACCCAACTCCGGCTCCGCGAGAAAAGAAGGATACTAGCGCTCGGGACCAACACATGTATCTACACACAGGGGTGCAGGGAGTAATGTGAGTACGCCAACTCAATAGTAATGAAAATAAATAAGGTCTGAGCACTAAGAAACACATAGGATCACATCATAAATTCACAATAAGCACAATCTTTCTTTCCAACAGTGTATACGTTAAAGCAACACACATTAAAAGCCAATTTCAGTAAAACTTCTTTGAAAAGTGTGATTTTCAAATGATTTTAGAAGAATGACCAAGAAGTTTTAGTGTAAAAATGAAATTAATCATAAATACTTACTATGGCACAAAACAAGTATCATGAACCGCAAATCATCACTTAGAATCAGTCGCTTAGCATGCCTCACAATCCCTTAGTATCAGCCCCTCGGGCATCCTCACTGTCACTCATGCCTCCCAATCACTCGTCACTCGGCACTCGACACTCACACTCAGTAGGTACCTGCGCCCACTGGGGCTGTACAGACTCCGGAGGGGCTCCTACAGCCCAACCGCTAATATCAAGCAATCTCGTGGCATAAAGCACTCAAGCTCTCGGCCTATCACATATCATAATAGTGTGACATGCTACGGCGTGCAGCCCGATCCATAATATCCTCACAATATTGGCTCTCGACCGCACTCAGTCAGAAACTCCCAAAAATTTCACTCGGGCCATCAATAAACGGGGTACTCGACCAAAAACAATATTTTATATCACAAAATAATGTAAATGAGTCTGACTCTCGAAAATAGTTTAACATGAAATGACTGAGTGTAAATCATAATCACTACGGTGAGGAATATAATAAAATAGCCCCCAAGGGGTCTAAACAGGTCCGCACGAGGCCCCAAATATATCAAAAGTATAAAACTACAATTTATCATGTGATTAAAAAGTAATTACGCGACTCAATAGTTGCCACGGGGAGAACCAAGTTCAAATCCCCCATTAGTTCACGCCACACACTCTTCATCACGCATGTGCGTCACTCCAAAACAATGAGAAAATGCTAAGTCTTGGGTTTCATACCCTCATGAAAAGATTTACAGTCATTACTTACCTCAAGCCGGCCCGAAAAGCTACTCTACAATGCTCTTGCTCCTCGAATCGGCTCCCAAATGCTCTGAGTCTATCAAAATCAGAGTTAATAACATCAAAATATGCTAGGGAGATGGAGCCCATTCGAAAACTATCAAAATTAGGCACAATTCTCGAAATTGGCCAAACCCGACCCCCAAGCCCACATCTCGGAATTTGATACAAATCATAAAACTAGAATCCTTATTCCCTCACGAGTCTACCCATATCAAATTTACCAAAATCCGACCTCAATTGCTCACTCAAATCATCAAACGAAATTCCTAAACTTTCCTCCCATTTTCCCCAAATTTCCACTCTAATTCCTCAAATTAAGTGATAAAAATCAAGGCTAAATCATGGAATTAACCCAAATATGATTGAAGAACACTTACCTCAGGAACTCTACTGAAAATCTCTTCAATTTCCACCTTCTCCCGAGCTCTCTAATGGGTGTTTTGCAAAAATAGACTAAACCCTCATTTTTTAACTTAAAAGGAATCTGCCCAGATTTTACTCTTCGCAAACGAGGCCCTAGGCATGCGTTCGCATAGAATAGTTCAAAAACCCTCTTCTTTTACTCTACGCGAACGCGAAAGCGACCTCAACCTCTACGCGAACATACCCACTCTCACGCGTTCACGATGATCACTATGTTCAACCTTTCGCGTTCTCACCCCTCGTCCGCGAATGCATAGAACAAATGTCCCCTCTTCCATAAATTACTCTATGCAAACTCGAGCCCTCCCCAGCGAACGCATTGAGTAAATCTCTGCTGCAAATACACCAGCAAAATAGCTAACTCAAGAATCCAAAAATCACTCGGTTAACCACCCGAAACTCACCCGAGGCCCTCGGGACCTCAACCAATCATACCAAAACATCCCACAACCTTATTCAAACGTAGTCGAGCCTTCGAAACACCAAAAACAACGCAAAAACATCCAATTCACCTCGGATTCAAGCCTATGAACTTTGAAGCTTCTAAATTTCACCAAAGATGCCGAAACCATCCAAAACACTTCCGATTAACATGAAAATTTGCACACATATACAAAATGGCACTACGAACCTGCTCCAACTTTCGGAATTCCATTCCGACCCCGATAGCCTATTTTCCACTGCCGACCGGAAATCGCCAAAAACTAATTTTTTCCAATTCAAGCCTAATTCAACACTAGACATCACAACCACATTCCGAATACACCCCTAAATCCTAAATCACCTAACGAAGCTATCCGATCCATAAAATCTACATTCCGAGGTCGTTTATCAATAAGTCAACTCCCAATTGACCTTTTCAACTATTAGGCCAATTTAAGAGACTAGGTGTCTCTCCGAACCCGAACCAACAGACCCCAACACATCATAAATAGACTAAAAAATACATGACAAGGTAGAAACAGAAATAACGGGGCAAATTCCACGGAACGACCGGCCGGGTCATTATTTCATGGGCATTTACTGATTTAGACATTTTGATCTGAAATCAAAGATCTTTAGACAAGAAAAAGTGTGAAAAATGACTTGAGTTTTTTGGTAAAACAGCACCAAAACAATCACTGTTATTTTTAGCCCCACGGTGGGCACTAAACTGTTTTCCTTGAAAATGGTAATGACAATTAGATTTGATTTTGTGGTTCTTAAAATAAGCGATTTATTTTAATACTAGTTGTTAAGCAGTAGATGCTAAGGGTGAGTTAGGGAAATAAGATAAAAGTAAAAGATAGTGGAAATATACAAACCAAACTGCCTTGGATCGGGGTCTCGAGCTGGCCGAGATAGGGCTTCGAGGTCGAGATACAATGTCGAAAATGTATTGGTAAAAAAGAGTCTCACACGTAAGCTGACTCTTGACTACACAGCCAGCTACGTGGATCAAGGAAAACACGACAACTAGATATGATTCTATAAAGAGGAACGGAACAAAGAGGCACAGTTCAATAAGCCTTTGAGTTCATCAGCTACGGGAAATTAAACCTAATCAAGACGAGGAAGAGACACGGTCAAAGTGAAACCGGATAGAACTACGGGTAGATTCGAGAATCCTCAATTAATGACCTATATGTTATGTAACTTTCACACAACAGTTACGGTTACCCTTTGTAATGCCTCATTAATGTAATAATTAGTCATTGATGAGCGACCATTGCAAGAATCAAATGTTATATTAAGAAACCCCCTATATAAATGAGGGGAATGTAACTTGTAATGGGGATCTGGACTTCGAATACAATATACTTTGCTTTTCTATATTCTACAATATTATCTATTACTCGTTTCTCTTTATTTAGTATTATTTCCTTGATTATCAGTAATCCGTGTTCATCCTAAAAATAGCTTTGGTCAAAGAATCTAATTCTTTGGTTAAACAAATTTGTTCCGTTACCGGGAATCTGATAATCTTTGTCACTTTTCTATTGATATCCTCTAAAACGATGTCAAACTCCAATGACAACAACCTACAGAGGAATGAAACCCCAGTTCCATCACCTCAAGGAACCCCTCGTGGTTCAAGGGAACCATCCCCAGAAAGATCTGACAACAACCGCAATAATAATGAGCAAACGATAGAGCAAGATCAAATAAAACAAATGATTGCAAAGTACGTGGGACAGGCTTTGCAAGAATTTGCAAGGGGACTACCAACAACACCACCTGCATCACTGACATTACCTCCAAACAATACAGTCACCGAGGAAAATCCTCAGTCTGGATTGGTCAACTCGGCAAAGGGTGACACCCCTAACGAATCTCTCGAAGCGAGACCATGTATGACTAATGACTCTGAATTACAAAATTTACTGCTAACCATGCAGAAACAGATGAAGGAACAGAACGATCGAATCGAGCAACTTCAATGGAAACAAATGTAATAATTCTAAAAAACAAGGGCAAAGATATAAAAGTTGAAGTTGGAATGTCGACGAAGTCCTGTCAGCTTTACCTAGTGCATTCCCACTGCTAATATAGTAGAATCGAGAAATGCAAGCTATATTAATATCGCCGTAATAATTTTTTCATTTTTAATGACATTGAATTTATTAAAATCCTAGTATTTGGAAAATAGGATAATTATCAATAAATTATTTTTAAAATTCAGAATAAGCGCAAACAAATGATAAAAATCTCATATTTTACAAATAGTGGGATAATCATCCATAACTTGAATTAAAGTAAAAAATATGTAAAAAGGTTAAATTTTATCATTAATGACTAGGAAGCCTGCGAAAGTTAATTTTAAAATACGAACGCCAAAATAACAACCTCTTGTTCCTACTCCCTTTTCTTCTCTTTTGGGACAGAGGTCCAGCGGTAGGTAACAACAGACACAAGCAAGTTGACCGAAGGGGACCAACGCTTCTACTCCTCCACAGAGGAGCCGTGCTTTCGAGAAACAAAGGATGTCGTGAACGGTGGAAGGTCACAGATAATTGACCTATTCATAGAGTGATCACCATATTTATACATTGCTTTGGGATAAGCTAAATAAGACTATTCCAGCAATGCCCCTCCATGGATTCACCTATATAAGTCGCGGTTACAGTTGCAAAAATAAGAGCTTGGATACCACTTGTAGATAATCCAAGGAGCATGACATGTATAGGTGTAACGACCCAGCCGGTCGTTTTGCGTATTAAGATCCCGTTTCCTTAAATAAAACTTCTATAGCGTCTATTCGTGCTTTATGACTCACGGGAGCGGGTGGTTCGGGATTTGGGGATGATTTGGATGGTTTAGGAACACTTGGTTCCTTAAGGCTGGCCTATTCGGCCAAGTTTGACTTCGGTCAACATTTTGAGCAAACGACCTCGGAATAGAGTTCTGACAGCTCCAGTAGCTCCGTATGATGATTTTGGACTTGGGCGTATGTTCGGATCGGGTTTCTGATGACCCGGGAGCGTTTTGGCGCCCAAAATGGAAATCAGGATTTCCTTAAGTTTAGAATTTGGCCTGGAACAGGACTTAATGCTATCGGGGTCCGAATGGAATTCCGGGATCAGAAATAGTTCCGTATAGTCATTTACGACTTGTCTGCAAAATTTGGGGTCATTCCGAGTAGTATAGACTCGTTCGGCGCAATGCCATGAATTCTAGAATTCCAAAGTTCTTAAGTTTGAATAATTTGGTTTTGGGGTTGAATTTTGAGTTCCGTTGTTGTTTTTCATGTTCCGGAAGTTCGAGCGAGTCCGTATCATGAATACAGACTTGCCGGGGCTTTTGGACGGGGTCCCGGGGGCTCGGGGGTGTTCTAGACCCCCGGAAGCTAAGTTAGAAAAACTAGAAAAATCCCTGTCTGGTTTCCTTCTCTGCGATCACAGAGAGATGATTGTGATCGCAGAGAGGAATTTCTTCTGGGCTAAATTTTGTGCTCTGCGATCGCATAAGTATCTCCCCCCACTCTCTGTGATCGCAGACATCACCCTGCGATCGCATAAGTCTCTCCCCCACTCTCTGCGATCGCAGACCTCCAGCCGCGACTGCAGTGGTCTGGCAGCTTGGTCTATGCGATCGCAGGCCTGATGCCGCGATCGCGGTGAAGGTTTTCCTAGGCAGTACTTAAATGCCCAATTACGGGTTTTCTTCTTCATTTTCAATACCCAACCTCCATTGAAGCTCCTCAAAGCTAGGGAAAAGTTGTCCAAGGTCAAGTTCCTCAAGGTTAGTGTGATTTCCTCTCTAAATTCATGGATTAATTATGGAATTCGAAATAGGTTACCTATTAAAATATCAAATCATGGGAAAATTGGGTAGAAAATTCTAGGGCTTTGATAATTAGTGAATTACTCCTTTTCAGCCATGAATTCCTAAATAATATATGTAATTACGATCCTTAGGCTTCGGGAAATTCATTCCTTCGAGAATTTTCAAAATCCGAACGCGTGGGCTCGGGGTCGAAACTTCAAAAACCTTCAAGAATGCTATATTTTGGAATATCTTTTTAATTCTTATTCCTAGAGCATGAATTGACTCAATTATACTATGCTTGGCTAGTGGAGAGCCGTCAGGAGTAGTTTCGGAAATTCGAGCGCATCTTTGATCCGGTCCTTGGTCCGAGGAGTGCTTTTATCGAGGTGAGTCTCCTTTCTAACCTCGTAAGAGGGAAATTGTCCCTCTAGGTAGCCTTGTTTGCTATGTGATCTTGTTTGGGGGCTACGTACGCACCGAGTGACGAGAGTTCATACGTAGTGGCTATTACTATTTCGTCCGGGTAGCTAGGACACAACATGCTCATTGTTTTCCTCTGTTGTAGCATAGTTATGACTTGTATACTTGTGTGCTTGGTATTGTTGTCTTTGAACGTTGTGATATTTTGCTTGATTTGAGGGTGATGAGAGGGCCACGGCAGATTGATAATTGACTATATTATGGGATCAGGCCGTACGCCACGGTAGATTGATAATTGACTACATTATGGGATCGGGTCGTACGCCACGGCAGATTGATGATTGATTATATTATGGGATCGGGCTGTACGCCACGACGAGATTGAGACTACCAGGGTGGGATCGGGCCGTACGCCACGGCGAGATTGAGAATACCAGGGTGGGATCGGGCCGTACGCCACGACGAGATTGAGACTACCAGGCTGGGATCGGGCCGTACGCCACGGCGGATACCAAACTTGTTTGATTTGAGATTTTTATTTCATGCTGGTTACTGATGTACTTGATTATTTGTTTTACTTGCCTGCGGTTTCTTTACATCCTGCTTACTTTAAGATTGTTGGACCTTAGTGAGTATCCAGTCGACCTCTTGTCACTACTTCTTCGAGATTAGACGAGATACTCAATGGGTACATATTTATATATATGTACTCATGTTGCACTTTCTTTCCTTTTTATGTACTTGACTGTACAGGTCTGGAGGCTGGTCCATCTGATTTTCAGGCTGGTGCCAGATACTGATAACGTGGTCATACTTCACGGTGAGCTGCTTTCCTGACGACTTCCTAGCAGCGTCCGGGAGTTTCTTTGTTATGTTCTCTATCTATTTCACTCAGACCGAGACCTGTATATGTTGTAGTCATTGTATATTCAGTAGTTTCCCGTGACACTCGTGACACTAGCTCCTGGCACACACGCGGTATTTATATTTTTGGGGTTTTGGGGTGTATGTCTATATGTATGTTTTATTTCGGCTTTATACCTACTATGACTTTACTTTAACTCAAGGCTAGCATCATGGTAGCCGTTATAAACTGGTAATCATTGACCTGTTGATTGAATGGGAAGGGTATCACCTAGTGAAAGTTATATCGGCTTGCCTAACCCCGCTGTTGGGCGCCATCGCGACCTGAATTAGGAATTTGGGTCGTGACAATAGGAGCTACTAAAAGAGAACTTCCTGCCATAGAAAGACATATTGTGAATTTGGTTCAAGGTACTTATTCTCTATCTTTCTTCGTAAAGAAGAAGTTTTTCAAAGTTATTCTTGGCCGAATTTTACGGAATTTTCTTATCAGCATACCAACTCTATTCAAGAACAAATAGGCCTTCATCATTTTCGGAATTTCTATATTCTGAAATAATTCGTCAATTTAGTGCTTTATTTGTCGATTCAATCTTCTTGGAGAAGACTTAAAAAGGATTTCCCAAGCATGGTTGATATCAATGTGAAAATCAGAATGTCGAAACCACGTTCTTTGGAAACGTAAGATCTTCGAGAACAAAACACATTCTCGTGATTAGTATCCATGGGTCACTTAAATATTGAAAAATTGAATTATGAAATTCCGAATATAATTTTGGAATTAGATCAATACGAATAAAGGATCCATCGATGAACATAAAAAGCCACTTGGCTAAAAATTGTTGATATTCCACCACTTGTAATGCCCTACTCTAATTTTTCCTTTACTTATTTTTTCATGTGTACTGAGAGCTTATGGTTGTAGTCACCTTGCTAATTCAAAAGGTGAAAAGTCTTCGCAAAACCTACCACATGAAATTATAAGTAGGGCAAGAGCTGAAATAGAAATAAAATAATTTAAAAAAAAAAAGAACAGAAAACAAAACAAAAACCAAAGGAATCCCCGCACCCTTCCCTTCAGAACCAGGAACACTTAAATAATAAGACAACAGGTGAACGATCCATTGGCACAAACAAATTGTATACGGTTGAAATCGGAGAGCGCGATTTCGAAGTCTCAATTGTACCCCGAGCCCGAGCTCGGGAGACTCGAAGTAAAGGCTTGAACCCGATCTGATAATGCATACCTCGAGAGAGAAAATCGAAGGCCTGACATGGCCGACCCCGAGGCAGTTCCATTTCGATGACACTCAAGAAAGAGCGGGAATTTCTAAAGGGCATATAGGTCAAGGCATAAATCTCAGGATTTGTTCGTACAAATCCGTACTAGACGGTTATACAGATATACCAATAGGATTTTTTACTGTAAACAGAAAGGTATTTTCCCATCCTATATAAAGGGGACTCCAATCATTTGTAAAGATCATCATTCACGACAATAGAATATTCTACTCTACTATTCTCGTTTACTGTGCTCAAGATTATTAGTAAACTTTATTGTTCTTACTGTACTGCTCTTATCTCACCTCGAGGCCCCCGAATATCGATCTCGAGGTCCCTATTGCTCTAGCAACACTTGTTTGGTTTACCATTTCTTGTTACTTACACTTAATATTTCTTGTTTATTTAGTGGTATTGGAATAAATCACATATTTTTATAACCACAAATCAAATTTAGTTATTGTAACTATATTCGCGGTAAACAGTTTGGCGCTCATTGTGGAGCTAAAGATAATAATAATTATTTTAGTGCTAGTTTTATGATAACTCATGTTATTCTTCACACTTTTTCTTATCAAAGATTCTTTGGTTTCAGGATAAAAAATATCTAACACTGCAAACGCATTTGAGCACGGAAACAACGGCCTAGGATTCCATGGAGAAAATAGTGCAACATCTTCGGGGACTGGTGTGCCACCACTTAACCCTGGGGTAGCACCAGCACCACACCCAGTCAACGTTAGTTCACACATTTCTTTACACGTAGACTTGGGCACTAATATTGAAGGCGTAGAGGGGACCAACCTAACGCACAACAAACACATGCTCGAGAAGAAAGAGAAGTCAGTCTACAAGTAATTTTAGAAATATAGCAAGCACAACAAGTTTCTATCTCTCCGTTGCAGAGTCAGCAAAAGACTCCGAGCATAGCAGGACCAGAAATAGCTCATCGAGTTGATCCATCTCGAGAGAGATCAAGCAATAATGGGTTGGGAACTGACCCCACCATCATGAAGATGCTCGAGGAAGTCACTAAGAGGATGGAGTCAGGAGAAAAGAAGAAAGAGGACAACGATAAGAAAGTGGAAACCTACAACTCGTGGGTCGACCAGATACCGGGAGCACCTCCAGTTTTGAAGGGACTGGATTCGAAGAAGTTTGTACAAAAACCATTTCCCCTGAGTGCGGCTCCGAAGCCCATTCCGAAAAAGTTTTGGATGCCAAACATCCCAAAATACAACGGGACCACCAATCCTAACGAGCACATCACCACATATACTTGTGGTATAAAGGGAAATGATTTGAAGGACGACGAGATCGAGTCTGTTCTATCGAAGAAATTTGGGGAAACCTTGTCCAAAGGGGCCATGATGTGGTACGATAACTTTCCCCTAAACTTTACAGATTCGTTTGCCATATTGGCAGACTCATTTGTAAAGGCACATGCTGGTGCCGTAAAGGTTGCAACAAGGAAGTCAGATGTATTTAAAATCAAGCAAAGGGAGAATGAGATATTAAGGGAGTTTGTCTCCCGTTTCCAGTTGGAGCAATGGAGTTACCACTAGTCTCCGATGAATGGGCTGTACAAGCCTTTACTCAGGGGCTAAACGAACAGAGTTCGATAACTTTGAGGCAGCTGAAGAAGAACTTGATCGAGTACCCCACCGTGACTTGGGCGGATGTTCATAACAGGTACCAATAAAAAATTAGGGTCGAGGAAGACTAGTTGGGAGCCCCCTCGGGCTCAATTTATCCAAGAAGACTACTAGAAAAGGAGTCGAGAGATGCAGACAGGGAGCCAAGGCCAAATAAGGAAAGATATCAACCATACATCGAAGACAGAAGGAACACTTCGAGGCGCAACATCGCTCGAAATGATCGAAGAGAAGATCGAGGTTAGAATTCCTAGGGACTCATGAGCAGGACCATGTTGGATAGGTACTCGAGGCCGGTGGAGGCACCCCGATTATCAGAATACAACTTCAACATCGATGCCTTAAGCATACAAACAGATCCTTCTCAGAGGAACCCAACCTTGATGTGCAAGTATCATGGCACTCATGGGCATAGGACCGAGGATTGCAGGCAGCTTAGAGAGGAGGTGGCCCGACTGTTCAATGAAGGTCACCTTGAAGAATTTCTCAGTGACCGTGCCAAGAACCACTTCCAAGAAAGAGACGCAATCAGGAAGAATGAACTAGAGGAGCCACAACATGTTATTCATATGATCATCAACGGAGTCGATGTCCCATAGGGACCCATATTCAAGCGTACCAAAGTATCTATCACTAGGGAGAAGCGGTCTCGGGATTACATACTCGAGGATACTCTCACGTTCAGTGAAGAAGACATCAAGGCCTTATCTCAGCCTCACAACGATGCACTGGCAATTTCTATCCTTTTAAATAAAGTTCAAGTTAAACGTGTTTTCGTTGATCCAGGTAGTTCAACAAATAGAATCAGATCAAGGGTCGTACAACAGCTCGGGTTTCTTGACCAAATCATATTGGCATCTCGAGTCTTGAATAGCTTCAACATGGCAAGTGAAATGACTAAGGGGAAATCATCCTCCCCGTCAACATAGCCGGAACCATACAAGACACCAAGTTTCATGTCATCGAAGGTGACATGAGGTATAATGCTCTACTTGGAAGGCCATGGATCCACAACATGAGGGAAGTGCCATCAACCCTTCATCAAATGATGAAGTTCCCGACAAAGGATGGTGTGAAAACAATATATGGAGAGCATCATGCAGCGAAGGAGATGATTGTAGTACACGACTCGGCACCAGTACCGGCCCCCTCCACATCGAAAAAATCGAAGGACAAATAGGTAGCCAAATAGAAATCACATCACGTGTTCTCGGCTGAGCGCGAGGAATAGGTGATCAAGGATAAGATGAACGAAGATGAAGAAGAATATTTCCTTAACCCTCAAGACTTTGTCGCCCCCGAAGAGTCTGATGCGACGAAGTCCACGATCGAGGAGCTCGAGCAGGTGGTATTGATCAAGCATGTGATGACCCAAAAAGGGGTCATCTTATGTGCATCTAATTTGGATTGTGATCCGAGGCCTGAAAGCCTCCATTAATCTCACCTCGATGTGCGTGCGCAGGTCGGGCACATAGCCGAGAAGCCTTTATGTGAAAAACTTGATTAAGAGTTAAACTTTTGGTAATTAATTGAATAAAGTTGACTTTGGTCAACTTTTTTGGTAAACGAACCCGGATCCGTGATCCGATGGTCCGGGAAGGTCCGTAGGAAAATATGGGACTTGGGCGTATGCCCGAAATCAAATTCCGAGGACCCAAGTCCGAGAAATGAATTTTTAAAGAAACTTGTTTTATGAAAATATTAAAGGCTTATGAAAATGAACCTTGATGTGAAACCTGTGCTGCCGGGCCCGTATTATGATTTCAGAGTCCGGAGCAGGTTCAATATGTGTTATATAAATTATCTACGAAATTTGGTAAGAAACAGACTTGATTTGATTGGTTTCGGATCAAACGAGAAAATTGGAGTTAATGAAGTTTTGAGGTTTTTAAAGAATTTGAAATTTGGCTTGAAAGGTGAGTTTATGTTCTCGAGGTTCGAATGAAATACCGAGATTGGGAATAGTTCCGTTGTGTCATTTATAACTTGTCTGCAAAATTTGAAGTCATTCCGAGTAGTTTAGGCCGGTTCGGCGCGTTGAAGTGAATTCTAGAATTTCAAGTTCTTAAGTTTTGATTCAATTTGGTTTTGGGGTTGAATTCTGAGTTTCGTTGTTGTTTTCCATGTTCCGAGAGTTCGAGCGAGTTCGTATCACGAATACAGACTTGCCGGTACTTTTGGACGGGGTCCCCAGGGGCTCGGGTGTGTTTTGGACCCCCGGGAGCTAAGTTAGAAAACCAGAAATTTCTGCCATCTGGTTTCCTTCTCTGCGATCGCAGAAGGTGCGTTGCGATCGCGGAGAAGGATTTTTGCTGGGCTGTTGATTATTCTATGTGATCGCAGCTTCACCTTTGCGATCGCAGAGGTCTGGGTTCCACACCTTCGCGATCGCAGCCCGTTTCTTGCAATCGCAGTGAGTCGCGTCTGGGCCGGGTGAGTTTGTTCTTCGCGATCGCAGGACCGCTGCCGCGATCGCAGAGGTCTTTCCAGTTGTCCTTCGTGATCGCAGGACCCCTGCCGCGATCGCAGAGGTCTGGCCAGTTGGCCTTCGCGATCGCAGGCCCCTTGTCGCGATCGCAGTTAAGGAATCACTGGGCAGGTTTATAAAATACGGGACTTAGCCTTGTTCCTCCATTTTCATCTTCCTCTTCAAGATTTTAGAGAGCTCTTCAAGGGACCTTCCACCACTGCTATTGAGGTAAGTAAACTCCATAGTTTTACTAGTTTCAAACACTAATCCCTAATTAAATTCACTACTAAATTATCTAAAATCATAGAATTAGGTAGTAATTATAGGGTTCTTGAGGATTTTGTAATTTTCCATTTAGGCCATGAAATCAAATAGAAATCACACCTTAATGATCCTTAGGCTATAGGTGAGTGATCCCTTCGAGAATTTTCGGAATTTGACCATGAGAGGCCGGGGTTGGAAATTGGGAATTCTTCAAGAATGGCGATTTTATTGAATAACAAAGATAAGTTATCACATTGTACATGCATTGATGTTATTGTATATCTTTTGACTAGTTGCGAGTCCTCGGGTGTAGAATTCGAAGTTTCGGGCGCAATTGTGGTCCGAGGGGTAGATTCGACACGAGGTGAGTCTCCTTTCTAACCTTGTAAGAGGGAATTGTCCCCATAGGTGATGTAGCTGCTATGTGTAAATTGTTTGGGGGCTACGTACGCGCCAAGTGACGAGAGTCCGTACGTAGCGGATATCATTGTTATGTCCGGGTAGTTAGGCCTACATCATGCCTTGTATGTTTTCTTGTAATGCCTAATATGTTTTTCTTTATAATGCTTCATATGATTTATTGTAATGCTGTATGTACTACGAAATTATGTTTTGCATCGTGTTATTCTTCTGCGGCTTTATTGAAAAGTAATTGAAATATATGGGAGCGGGCCGTACGCCACGGCGAAATTGAAAAGTAATTGAAATATATGGGAGCGGGCCGTACGCCACGGCGGAATTGAAAGTAATTGAAATATATGGGATCGGGCCGTACGCCATGGCGGAATTGAAAGAATATTGAAATATATGGGATCAGACCGTACCCCACGGCAGTGTTGAAAGAATATTGAAATATATGGGATCGGGCCGTACGCCACGGCAGTATTGAAAGAATATTGAAATGAATATGGGATCGGGTCGTACGCCACGGCGAGTGTAGAAAGTACCTTATAGGAGCGGGTCGTACGCCACGGAGGATCTAAGAATTTGTGATTATTGTTTCATTCGGTAGTCTTACTTTTGAAAGTGCTTTAATGTTTAAGTTCAGTAACTGTTTGGATTTTTTTCCTGTTCTTAGTACATGTACTTGTTTCTTATTTCCCTAACATGCCTACTGTATTTCATCATATGTTATTACTGCTGGACCTTAGTGAGTATCGAGTCGACCTCTCGTCACTACTTCTTCGAGTTTAGGCGGAATACTCACTGGGTATATATTTATTTAATATGTACTCATGCTGCACTTTCTTTTCTTTTCTGTACTTGACTGTACAAGTCCGGAGGCTGGCATGTCTGACTATCAGGCCGGTGCTGGATATTGATAGCGTGGTCATACTTCACGGTGAGCTGCTTTCCCGGCGACTTACTAGAAGCACCCTGGAGCTCTTTTGTTGTATTTCTCTATCCATTTCGTTCAGACGGAGACTCTGTATATGTTGTAGTCATTGTATATTAAGTAGTTGCCCATGACACTCGTGACACTAGTTCCTGGCACAAACGCGTAGTGTATTTATATTTTTGGGGTTTTGGGATGTATATCCATGTGTATGTTATATCTCGGCTTTGTATCTACTAGGACTTACTTTTGCTCAAGGCTAGTATCATGTTAGTTGTTATAATTGGTAATCTCTGACTTGTTTAATTAGATGGGAAGGGTAGCACTTGGTGTCGTTTGCGCTGGCTTGCCTAACCCCGTCGTTGGGCGCCATCACGACTCAGATTAGGATTCTGGGTCGTGACAAAGCACCTGCTAGAACAAAAGGTATACCTGGGAACGGGATTAACTCCTGAACTCAGGGAAAAACTCATTCAATTCCTTGTTGATAAAATTGACTGCTTTGCTTGGTCCCACTTATATATGACAGGGATCCTACCGGAGATAAATACCCATCGACTAAGTGTCGATCCATGATTTAAACCAGTGAAACAAAAGAGGAGACCTCAGTCCGAGGTAAAACATGCATTCATCAGAGACGAGGTAACCAAACTTCTCAAAATAGGATCCATTAAAGGGAGACAAACTTAGAATGTTTATAGACTATAAAGATTTGAACAAAGCATGCCCTAAATATTCCTCCCCACTTCCCAACATCGACCGTATAATCGATGCTATGACTGGCCACGAGATCCTTACATTTCTCGATGCCTACTTCGGGTACAATCAAATTCAAATGAACCCGGAGGATCGGGAAAAAACATCATTTATCACGAAGTATGGTTTATATTGCTATAATGTAATGCCCTTCGGGCTAAAAAAATTCAGGATCTACATATAAACACTTAGTCAATAAAATGTTCGAACACCAAATAGGCCAATCCATGAAAGTTTATATTGATGACATGTTAGTTAAGTCCCTACACGCAGAGGACCATTTGACTCATTTGAAGGCAACGTTCGATATCTTAAGAAAGTACAACATGAAACTAAACCCCGAGAAATGTACTTTTGGAGTTGGCTCGGGAAAGTTCCTAGGGTTCATGGTATCGAACAGGGGGATCGAGATCAACCCCGATAAAATCAAATTCATCGAGGAAATCACTATCGTAAATAATGTGAAAGTCATGCAACGGCTAACCGGACGGATGACTGCCTTAGGCCGATTTATCTCGAGGTCATCAGATCGGAGTCATCATTTCTTATCCCTACTCAAGAATAAGAATAACTTCGCATGCACTCCAGAGTGTGAACAAGCCTTGGAGAAATTAAAACAGTATCTCTCGAGCCCACCCTTGATGCATACTCCGGAGGAGGATGAAACATTATATTTGTATTTAGCCGTGTTCGAGGTGGCGGTAAGTGGCGTGTTGCTTCGAGAAGAGCAAGGTCCGCCATTTCCTGTCTATTAGGTAAGTCGGATCCTAGGAGATGCTGAAATCAGGTATCCGCATTTAGAAGAATTAGCCCTTGCATTTATAAGTGCATCTAGGAAGTTGAAACCATATTTTCAATGTCATCCTATATGTGTATTAACTACATATCCACTTTAAAACATCATGCATAAGCCCGAATTATCAGGACGATTGGCCAAATGGGCTATCGAACTCGGAGGGTATGATATCGATTATCAACCCTGACCGACTATCAAGTCTCAAATCTTGGAAGATTTCGTGATCAATTTTACTCCATCCCTCGTGCCCGAAGTAGAAAAGGAACTCTTGCTAAAAACGGGCACATCATCGGGGGTGTGGACCCTCTTCACAGACGGTGCCTTGAATGTGAAAGGGTTCGGGCTTGGTATAGTTCTAAAATCTCCTACGGGCAGCATCATTAGACAATCTATAAAAACTTTGAAATTAACTAACAATGAGGCCGAGTATGAGTCCATGATTGCAGGTCCCGAACTAGCCAAGAACTGAGGAGCAGAGGTCATCGAGGCCAAATGTGGCTCTCTTTTGGTAGTGAAGCAAGTAAATGGGAGCTTTGAGGTTCGAGAGGATAAAATGCAAAGGTACTTGGACAAATGTCAAGTAACGTTTCATCGCTTCAAAGAGTGGACACTGGTTCATGTACGTCGAGAAAAGAATAGCGAGGCTGGTGCGCTTGCAAATCTGGGGTCATCGATCGAAGAAGATGATATTGTCCCGGGGACTGTCGTCCAATTATTGAGGTCAGTGGTCGAAGAAGGTGTTGATACCCAATTTTTCCTCAAATTATTTTCAAACTTGCATATAAGCTTTCAGAATCACTCTTTGCAGTAATCATATTTTTCCATAATTTTCCGTATTTTATCAAATCATTTTCCTGTTTATTTAACATTTTTATGTTCCGTAATTATTCATAATTATGCATAAGTGATGTTACAAACAATTTCAAATCATTTTTCTTACTCAATAGGTCATTTATATCTTATGTTTAATCCTATTGGGATTTTATTATTTCACAAATTATGCTATAATTACAATGACTTTGCAATTATAGCCTAATTGTATATTTTATGCTATTTTAATTCAGTAATTAGTCATCTTATATTTTAATACTAGTTAATTACATTAATTTCACTTATTTAGCCTTAATTTCATTTTATCTAATTATTAGCTGTTTTTTTATTAATTATCTATCTATTTTAATGGGTATTTAAAAAATAGCCAATTTCTTATTTAAAATCCAGCCTAAGTTATACCCAACCCAAACCCATCTGTAACCCATAAATGACCCAGCCCAAACCAACCCCACACCCGGCCCAGTTCCGAATTAATCTGAGTCTCAAATTAGATCAACGACCCAGATGCCCCTTACCATAATTAAACTAACCTACCCCCCCCCCCCCCCCCCCCCCCC
>ML261229.1:0-31837 GCA_005239495.1 Nicotiana undulata
ATATATATATATATATATATATATATATGTATGTATGTATACCGAATTTATCAATAAGGTCCATAGAGGCTATACTTGTAACAAGGATTAGTTCACCATAGATTCAGAGACAACTTTCCACAAATTTCAGGCTAGTTCAATGACAATAAGCAACTTCAAAGTACGCATAACGATACATATAAGACACATAAAGCATGTTTGTGATCCCTAGCACTACCCGACAAGGCATGATAGTCGCTACGTACGGACTCTCGTCACTTGATACGCACGTAGACCCCAAAACAATTACACACAGCATATAGAACACCTATGGGGATAATTCTCTCTTACAAGGTTAGAAAGGAGACTCACCTCGTGTCGAATCCACCTTCCGGACCAAGACCGCGCCCGAAACTTTGAACTCTACACCCGAGGATTCGTAACTAGCCAAATGGTATAAAATTATATCAATTCATGCTCAATATAGGGAAATTATCCTATTTATTCAACAATTTCATCATTCTTGAAGAATTCTCAAAATTCAACCCCAGGCCCGCACGCTCGGATTCCGAAAATTCTCGAAGGAATCACTCACCCATAGCCTAAGGATCATTAATATGTGATTTCTACTTGAATTCATAGCAATAATTGGGCAATTCACCAATTTCCTCAAGAACCCTAAATTACTACCCAGTTCTTGATTTTTCAATGATTTAGTAGTTAATTCCATTAATAATTCATGTATTAAACTAGGGTTATTGTAGAATTTACTTACCTCTTTAGCAGCTAGGTCGTGGAACCTCTTTCCCCAAGCTCTCTAGTCTCTAATGGAGGTGAAGAATGGAGAAAATGGTTAAAATCCCGTGTTTTAAAAGAAAATACACTGCCCAGCTGCCCCTTCTGTGCGATTGCAGTTGGGCCAATGCGATCGCAGAGGTCAACTGGTCTGGGCCCCTGAAATGCACTGTGCGATCACAGAAGGGGGATTGCGATCGCGGAGAGTAGTTGGGCCAGGCTTGTGCGTTAGCAAGAGAGGGGCTGCGATCGTAGTGAAGTCAACTTGGCCAGTCCAAAAACTCAGCCCTATGCAATCGCGGACAGACCTGTGCGATCACACAGGTCATTTCTCACCCCTGCCCAAATCCTCCTATGCGATCGTATCTGGGCACGTGCAATCGCACTGAAGGAAACCAGATAGAAAAATCTAGTGTTTTGGATTTAACTCCGAGGGGTCCGAAACTCACCCGAGCCCCTCGAGACCCCGTCCAAAGGCACATGCAAGTCTGTATTCATGATACGGACTCGCTCGAATTTTGAAACATGAAAAAACAACAACAAAACTAAGAATTCGACCCCCAAAACAAAACTGAATCAATACTTTGAACTTAAAGTCCTAGAATTCGTTTCAATGCGCCGAACTGATCTATACTACCCGGAATGACACAAAATTTTGCAGGCAAGTCATAAAAGACATAACGAAACTATTCCTGGTCTTGGAATTCCGTTCGGACCTCGATAACATAAAATCACGTTCCAAACCTAATTTCAAACATAAGGAAATTCGTATTTCTATATTGGGCGCCAAAATGCTCCCGGGTCATCGAAAACCAGTTCAGAACATACACCCAAGTCCGAAATCATCATACGAAGCTACTGAAACTATCGGAACACGGTTCCGAGGTCGTATGCTAAAAATGCTGATCGAAGTCAAACTTGGCCAAAAAGGCCAATCTTAAGGAACCAAGTGTTCCTATAGCACTCTAAACACTTCCAACTCTCGAACCACCCATCCCAGCAGGTCACAAATCATCATAAGCCGCTATGGGAAGTCTTACTTAGGGGAACGGGGTACTAATACGCAAAATGACCGGTCGGGTCGTTACACGTATCACTTGATTCGTTGGGTAGATGGATCCTCAGGCTCGAGCTTTGACTTTTTGATAGTCTTCTTTGCTTCGTCTTTGCCTTCCATACTGTATAGTACCCCAAGTGTTTGAGATTTGAAGAATGAAATCTCGAGCACTTGACTATTCCTTCCATGTGGTCCTTTTCCTGAAAAGGAAAAACATACGGGACTCGAAGGTACATAATTTTTAGATGATGACTGCTTAACCCTTTAAAACGTCCATCAGAAAGTGTAACCCTAGACCGGGAATTCAGTTACTTCCTCACGTATTTGCAGGTCTAATATCATCATCTGGTGATGGGATAACCTTTTGCCTATCATCTAAAACAGTTAGTAAAATTTAACTATTGAAATATAAAATCGAACGTAATGATACCTGACCGGGGGTATTCCTTTCACTTAGAAGTAGTACTTCTTTAAATGAACGGCATTCCAATTGGTTGGTAAGATCCTGGCGTCCATAGCTTCTAGCTCATAAGCACCTTTCCCAGCAATGCCACGGACGTTGTAGGGTCCTTCCCAATTTGGACTTAGCTTCCCTACGCCATCTTCCTTTGTTGATTGAAAGAATTTCTTAAGAACAAAGTCCCCAATTTTGAAATATCTGAGATGAGCCTTTCTGTTGTAATATCGTTCTATGATTTGTTTCTGAGCTGCCATTCGTATTAGCGCAAATTCTCTTCTTTGCTCGAGCAAGTCCAAATTGGTTCTTAACTCATCGTTGTTCACTTCCTCTATGGTTGTTGTAAACCTTGTGCTTGGTTCGCCGATCTCCACTGGTATCAAAGCCTATGAACCGTAAACAAATGCGAAAGGAGTTTCTCCCGTGGCTGTTTTTTGAGTTGTTCTGTAAACCCATAATACTGCCGGTAGCTCATCAGGCCAATTTCCCTTGGCTTTTTCCAACCGTTTTTTCAAGTTGTTGATGATGACTTTGTTAGTTGATTCGGCTTGTCCATTAGCCACGGGGTGATATGGTGACGAAGTGATTCGTTTGATTTGCCAGCTTTCGAAGAATTCTGTGATCTGAGAGCCTATGAATTGCGGGCCATTGTCATATATGATTTCCTTCGGTATTCCAAAGCGGCATATTATGTTTCGCCATATGAATCTCGTCACTTCTTTCTCTCGCACCTGTTTTAAAGCTTCTACTTCTACCCATTTCGTGAAATAATTAGTTAACATAAGCAAGAAACGTACCTTTCCTTTAGCTGCGGGAAGGGGTCCCACTATGTCCATGCCCCATTTCATGAACGACCATGGTGATATCACTGGGTGCAGTAGATCTTCTGGTCGATGCATGTTGTTAGCAAATCGTTGGCATTTGTCGCATTTAGCTATGAAACCCTCGGCCTCTTCTTCCATTTTGGGCCAATAGTACCCTGCTCTGATGAGGGTTTTGACATAGGATCTCGCTCCTGCATGATTTCCACAGTGCCCTTCGTGGATTTCCCTCATCACGAATTCTGTTTGATTGGGTCCAAGGCATTTTGCTAATGGACCTCCGAACATCTTACGGTTTAAAGAATTGCGAATGAGGAAGTACCGTGCAGTTTTTTTGCGAAGTGCTTGAGCTGCTTTTTTATCTTCAGGTACGGTACCATTCTGCAAAAAATTTAAGATTTCATTTCTCCAATCCCAGGTTAAATTGTTAAATGTTACCTCATTTTTGTCCTGGTCAATTGCTGAATGAAACAAGTGAATGACAATTGCATTGTCTTTATTTGTCACTTCTGTAATTGCTGCGAGGTTAGCTAATGCATCCTCTTCTGCATTTTCATCTCTAGGTATTTGCATAACTTTCCATGATTTGAATTGCCTTACGAGATCTCGTGCCTTTTCCAGGTATTGTTGCATCCGAGTATCCCTAGAAATATAAGTCCCCTGCATCTGGTTCACTACCAGTTGAGAGTCACTTTTGATCACGATCTGCTCAATTGAGAGTTCTCGTGCCAGTTCAAGTCCTGCAATGACAGCTTTATACTTCGCTTCATTGTTAGTTATAGAATAACATTTAATGGCTTGCCGTGTCTTTTCACCCGTGGGTGATATTAAGACTATGCCTAAGTCGTCTCATGTTACATTAGATGAGCCGTCAGTAAATAGGGTCCAAATACCCGGATTAGCCCCGTTAAAGAGTTGTAATTATTTTTCTACTTCAGGGACAATGTTGTTATTAAAATCAATGACGAAATCAATTAGAATTTGAGACTTTATTGTAGTCCTAGGCTGATATATTATGTCATGCTCGCTTAATTCTATAGCCCATTTAGCTAGTCTTCCCGATAATTCTTGCTTATGCAATATGTTTCTCAATGGGTATGATGTTACAACAGTGATTGGATGACATTGAAAATATGGTCTTAACTTTCTGGCCGCCATAATTAGAGCTAAAGCAAGTTTTTCCAGATGCGGATATCTAGTTTCAGCATTCAACAAAGACTTACTTGCATAGTAAATTGGTGATTGTTTACCTTTGTCTTCCCTTACCAATACTGCACTTACGGCAATTTCTGCAACAACAAGATAGACATACAGCCTTCCCCCTTCTTTTGGATTTGATAGCAGCGAGGGTTTTGATAGGTAGGCCTTCAGATCCTTGAGAGCCTGTTGACATTCGTCAGTCCATTCGAACTGATTCTACTTTTTAAGAACTGAAAAGAATCTAAAACGTTTCTCCAAGGACCTGAAAATAAATCTTCCCAGGACTGCAATTCTGCCTGTTAGTCTTTGAACTTCTTTTTTATTTGTAAGTATATCATGTATTTCTTCGATAGCTTTAATTTGAGCAGGATTTACTTCTATTCCTCTATTTGACACAAGGAAACCTAAAAACTTACCTGATTCTACGCCAAAGATGCATTTTTCTGGATTTAGTTTCATATTATACCTTCGTAAAATTTCGAAGGTATTTGAAAGATGCTTGAAATGTTCTTCCGCTTGTGTTGATTTCACCAGCATGTCATCAATGTAAACTTCCATTGTTTTTCCCAGATGTTCCTGGAACATCTTGTTCACAAGCCTTTGGTACGTGGCTCCAGCATTTTTCAGGCCTAAAGGCATGACCTTGTAGCAATAAGTCCCCCTGTTTGTAATAAAGGATGTTTTTTCCTCGTCTGAGGGATCCATTTTGATATGGTTATAACCAGAGTATGCATCTAGAAAGCTTAAAAATTCATGACCTCTTCGTCAATCACTTGGTTCTTGAATGGTCCCTGCTTTTTTTTCTTTTGCTTGACAGGTACGAAGGATGGATCTTCATTTAGCTTATGAGTCATCACTTCCGGCGGGATACCTGTCATGTCTGAATGGGACCATGAAAAGGAATATACATTAGCTTTTAAATAATCAATTAACTTACCTTTTCGGCTGGGGCTTAGCCTCGTGCCGATGTGAACTTTCTGTTCATGCTTTTGTTCAGACAACAGAACAGCTTCGAGCTCTTCCGTGGTTGTTTTTATGTGTTTGTCTTCTTCTGGTTCTTGAATGACATAAGGTCTGGAATCCATGTCTGCATGGTTTGATACACCTCCCGTGGTGACTTGATTTACCTTCTCGTGACTATTTGTTCCTGTTTGAATAATAGTTCCTTCAATACCTGTTTGGGCAATAACTTCTTCCGTACCTGTTTGAGCAACAATTTTCTCCGTACCTGTTTGAGTAACAGTTTTCTCCGTACCTTTTGATTTTTTCGCTTCTTCTTTATTGGCATAGTGTCCCACAAAATTTTATATTCCTTGAGGTTTGTTGATCGCCTCAAATCTGTTGAATTCCCCATTCATAAAGGAATTAATTACCTTATGCAAGGTAGATGGCACTGCCTTCATGTCATGTATCTATGGCCTCCCCGTGATTACGTTGTAGGCCATGTCAGTATCAATGACTTGGAACCGAGTATTTTTTATTACTCCTTCTACATAAGTACTAAGTTCAATTTCCCCTTTTGTTATGACGGTAGAGTTGTCAAAACCACATAAGGCTCGTGCTCTTGGGATTACTTGATCCTCCATTACCATTTCTTCCACAACTCTTGATAGGATAATTTTAACTTAGCTACCTGGATCAATCAACACTCTTTTTACGTTAGTGTCATGTATAAGTAAGGATATTACCAGTGTGTCATTGTGTGGAAGCATTAATTCGTTGGTATCTGCATCATCGAATGATATACTGTGTGCTTCCAAATCTTCACTAATCCGCTTCCCGTGTGTAATTGTGAATTTTGTGGTTCTTTTGCAGATTACACCGTTCACCTCCTCACCTCCATGTATCACGTTGACCGTTCGTTTTGGAGATGGTGGTTTTGGGGGGCTCCTGTCTGTTCTTTATATATGCCTGTTTACCTTTTTCACTAAACAATTCTGCTAAATAGCCCTGTTTTAATATTTGTTCTACCTCACCTTGCAAAAATCTATAATCCGAAGTTCTGTGTCCATGATCGTTATGGAATTCACACCAGAAGTCTGGATTTCTTTTATTTGGGTTTGACCTCAGTTCTTTGGGCCACCGGACTTTATCGCCCATATTTCTCAGTACTGTGATTAGTTCAGAAGTACTCACATCGAAGTTGTGATCTCCAACTCTTGTACTACCTCTGCTTCTTTCATCGCGATCCTTTCTGGATCTTAATGAGGATGAGCCCGTATCTCTGTTGGATGGTCTATATTCTGACCGGGCGTTTTCAAATTTGGGATGATTTTCTCGTCACGAAGGTCCCATATAAGGGTCGTACCTATTTTTACCTGTCCTTTTCTCTGGCTCGAAGCGTCTGGAACTAGTGCGATCTTCAGTCCTTGTTTGGGCGATGGTGTCCTCTTCTATACGTAACTTGGTACTATACCTGTTATAGACATCGTTCCATGTCATAGCTGGGAATTCTCTCAGGCTTTCCTTGAGTCTTCTCGTGGCTTCTGAGCTTTTATCATTTAAATTGCTTGTAAATGCCTTGGCTGCCCAATTGGCAGGTACCCTTGGTAACAACATCCTTTCTCGTTGAAACCTGTCTACAAATTCACGAAGTAGCTCCGTGTCTCCTTGTTTTATTTTAAATATGTCCTCCATTCTTTTTTTCACTTTTTGTGCATCGGAATGCGCTTTATAAAAGAATCTGCAAGCTCAGCAAAAGAATCAATAGAATTTTCAGGGAGAAGAGAATACCAGGTTAACGCTCCTTTAGTAAGTGTTTCTCCAAACAAAGACTGATTTAATTCTTGCTTTGTCAAGTCATTGCCTTTCACTCCGGTGGTAAAAGCAGTCACATGGTCGCGTGGGTCAGTTGTCCCGTCATATATAGGAACATCAGGCATTTTGAATTTCTTGGGAATAGGCAGGGCCGCTGGACTTGGCTTCCAAGGTTGTTGAGAATATCTATCAATGTCAATGCCTTTGATAACAGGTGGTACTCTAGGAATTTGTTCGATTCAATCATTTTGTTCCTTCACCTGATTCTGCAAGGTTAATAATAAAGATTATAACTCTGGGTTATTGGACATACCTGGTCTTCTTTAGAGGGATTCGTTTAAAGCGCCTCCACTTCCTGAGTTTGCTAACCCAGATTGTGGGTTTTCCATAGTTGCAGTGTTGTTATGAAGTGGCGCCGGTGATGCACTTGGTAATCCTCTCATAAAAGCTTGTAGAGCTTGAGTCACATATTCACCAACCATTTGCTTCACCTGATCTTGTTCTCCTGTTTGCTCATTTGCGTTGTTATTATTGTTTTGAGCCGTGGATCTTTCTGGGGAATTCTCCCTTGAGCCCCGTGGGGTTCCTAAAGGTGATGGAACTAGAGTTCCAATTCTCTGTTGATTATTGTCATCGGCGTTCGACATAATTCAAAGGATGTAATTTGAAAGTAAAGATTATCAGATTCCCGGTGACGGAACCAATATGTTTAACCAAAGAATTGTATTCTTTGCTCAAAGCTATTTTAAGAAGAACACGGGTTTCTGATAACCAAAGAATAAACTCTTAACTGTAAGTAAACTTTTGAATGAAAAGTAATAAGATGCACAAAAAGTAAGTGTATTGTCGTAGTAGTTTGAATGTGTCTTACAAGTTATATTTTACTCCCTTATATAGGGAATTTCTTAATATAACGTCTACCCTTTTCAGTGATTGATCATTAATGACTAATAATGACATTAATATAACGTTACAATGATTAACCGTAACTATTGCATGAAGGTCGTGTAACATCTGGCTCATTAATTGGAGATCTCCGAATCTGCCCTTTATTCTGCCCGGATTCACTTTGACTGTGTCTCTTCATCTTCTCAATCAGGTTGAGATTCCCGTAGCTAATTACCCTGTAGGTGTGCTATTTTGTGCCTCTTTGTCTCTTACCTTTTCATAGAGTCATGTCCAATTGTCGTGTTTTCATTACTCCACATAGATTGCTGAGTCACCACATTTGTTACACGTGTGAAGCGCTTTTTTACCAATACAATATCCATTATGGACTTTATTCTATTTGGAGCATTAGCAAATGAATTATGACATTTATGTCACAACCCAATTTCCCCCTCCGTGAGTTGTCATGACGACACCTAGTCCCTACGACTAGGTAAGCCTAACACTTTGCAGAAATAAAATAAAAACATGATCATTAACAATTAACGGTAACGATAACCTAAATAAGCAACTGAATGCCACTCGGCATATACAATTATCACTTGTAAATGCACAAAACAATTTCCAAAACCCGAAACACCGTAAGTCACAAGCTACTAAGAAGTCTTAATTGTTCTATACATCATTTCTACAGAAAGAAGGAAAAATGAACATAAGGGGATAGAAGAGAACTCCAAGGATCCGCGGGTGCGGGCAGATGTACCTTGAAGTCTCCAATAAGCAGCAGCGACTCCACTAGAGATGATTCTGGTAAGATGTACCTGGATCTGCACACGAAAATATGTTCAGGAAAGGACGTGAGTACACCACAATGGTACCAAGTAAGTGTCAAGCCTAACCTCGGCCGAGTAGTGACAAGGTCAGGTCTGGGCTATACTGTTATATAAATAATATAGTAAGATAATAATGAAATATCGCAGTATACTAAGGACTGGAATTGAACATGAAAGAAATCATAGAAAACACAACTCATCACAGAATAAATGCAACATGGGATCTCCCGATATACCGTCTCGTAGTCCCAAACGTAAATGTGCAAGGGAATCTCCCGGAATACTGTTCCTTAGTCCCAAAGTAATTATGCAAGACAGGGGATCTCCTGAAATACTGTTTTGTAGTCGCAAAGTAAATATGTAGTATAGGGTGATCTCCCGGAATACATTTTGTAGTCCCAAAGTAAATATGCAACAAAACAATAGAATCCAATAGTTACGGCACGAAATCTTACAATTCAACCTAAGTACAAGTTAAGGAAAGACAGGTAATTTCACTAAACATGATGCATGTAGTTCAGGTAAACAGTTAAGGCAAGTAGGCATGATATTCTTGGCTAGCAGGATACTACACATGCTGATAAGACTCAAATATGAAGAAAAACGGGGCATTTCTTAGTAGAAAATGGGTTTTTACAATAATTTTCCCGTGTACGTACTCGTCACCTCACGTACACGACGCTCACATATCAAAATAGTACCAATCTTAAGGGGAGGCAAGCCACTTACCTTGAAGCAAGCTCAAATCAATCTGAAATAATGCTCTTTCCACGAATATCTGACTATAAATGGACCAAATATAGCAAAAACCAATTACATAACATAAATATAACTACAAAAAACTAATCTAGTGAATGGAATCAAAGTTAAAGCAAGAAATTGAAAAATCGCTCTAAAAGCCTTCCCAGGCCCACCTCTCAGAATTGCGTAAAAGTCCTAAATTATGAACACTCATTCACTTACGAGTCTAACCATACCAAATTCTTTCAAATTAGATACCAAAATCCCGATCAAAACCCCAAAATTCGGCCTAAGGACTTTTCCCAAGTTTCCCCCAATTTTCCACTCCAAGTCACTAATTTAATGATGAAATTAATGACATAATCATGGAAATTAACAAAAACTAAGTAAGAATAACTTACCCCAAACACCCACACAAGAATCTCTCCAAAACGCCTTATATCGATTTGAACCTTTAATCTGCCCAGCTAAACCGCAGATGCAGTTACTTAACCGTTTATGCGGCTAGAGCTCCGCACCTGCAGATTTTCATTAAATATCTAGACACTGCACCTTTGCACATAGATCCGCATCTACAGATGTGCTTCTGCGCTAACTCGTCCTCTTCTGCGGAACTTGACTTCCTCCCCAAAATTCGCATCTGCGATCAGCCCTCCGCAGATGCGACTTCGTTCTGCGGTTCGCATCTGCAACCCTTGGACTTCATATCCAAAAACGCACTTGCGACCTCATCCTCTCTTCTGCGGAGCCGTACCTGCGGACTTTCCACCGCAGTGCGAAAACACCAGAACCAACAAATTTCAGAATTCTCCTATGTCCAATATTTCCTCCGTTAAGCATCTGAAACACACCCGAGGCCCTCGGCACCTCAACCAAACCTACCGACAAGTCCCAAAACATCATACAAACTTAGTCAAAACTTCTAATCACTCAAAATAACATCAAAACATCAATTACACACGGATTCAAACCTAACGAACTTTAAAATTTCTATTTTTTACAAACGACGTCGAAACATATCAAAACACGTCCGAATGACCTCAAATTTTACACATAAGTCAAAAATGACACCAGAAACCTACTCCAACTTCCGTAAATCTAATCTGAACCCGATATCAAAATTTTCACTTCCGGCCAAAATCGCCATAGTTCCAGCTTTCGCCAATTCAAACTCAAATCTACGACGGACATCCAAATCACATTCCGGACGCGCTCTTAAGATAACAATCACCTAACAGAGCTAACAAAACCATCAAAATCCAAATCCGAGGTCGTTTGCACAACGGTCGATATCCGGTCAACTTTTCCAACTTAAGCTTTCAATTAAGAGACTAAGTGTCTCAATTCACTCCGAAAACCAACACGAACCCTCCCGGCAAGACACAATAGAAGAAATAGATACAGGGAAAATAGTTAATAGGGGAACGGGACTATAATTCTCAAGAAGACCTTCTGGGTCGTCATAATTTAGCTTTTGGGTCAGCAAATGTGCCTTGCAATATTTTGGAAATGAATTATCCCTTGAACTTCAAGTTCACATTTTTCTTATACGAGGATCTAGATGTATTCATAAAAATTCATTCCACGTATCACTTTTTCAGCTGCTCATTTTTTCCCCTAATGTTGGGATCACAAATACATTTTCCAAACCTTCCTTGGGAACCCATCTTTGTGCACTGTGGTGGCACAATTAAATCATATAGCACATTCATATTTCTAAATGGAAATTATTTGGTTCCTCACCATGAACCAATTATGATTGGGAGAATTCATCATAACTTGTTGGCTAGATACGTACAAGTCTATTGTATATTAAATAATACACCTCATACCAAATTTTTATTTGGTCATTTTGTTCTCATAACCAATGGTTTAGCTAGATCGGAGGCATACGATTTTTGTTAAACCAACATGAATTTTAACCAACATTATCAAGATAAATCATCATAATTTACATACTGAAACTGTGCTCTAATAATTTGAGCAAGCAACCTGCAAAATCCAAATTGCAAGTTAATAACAAACGCGCATGTGACCGTTCAATAGATGCATCTACTAAAATCATATAATAGTAAATAGTCACATGGCAGGTGAATGGGCCTATATATATATATCACCTTTTATTCATTCCAAAAATCAAGGGATTCAATCACAACCTTAACTGGTCACATCATGAGAATAAGCAGCACAAGATAATTCTTGAAGAATCTTTCATTTCTTCAATATATGCCAATGTGAATTATCAATCAATTTTCGCATCATAATTGAACCGGGATGGCCGGCCATTCATGCCAACTAATATTGGTTACAGTAAACCTCTAGTTTACTTGTGGCACGTGATTTTATCATCATGCTTATACATTTGTAGTACAAATAGAAGAAAAGTTGGGTAGTCATTCATATTTACCCTGTATGTTATAGTAATATGGAGATAATCAATCTTCCTTTCATTTATAGTCTCGATATGCAAACCACTTTGGCTAATACATTTGAAACTCAAAATGTTTCTTTTGAGACTTACAACAATATTAATGTCAAGAACAATTTCATTCATCCAGAGTAACAAATTAGCTCTTCCAGAGCTCTTAATTAATTTTGTACTACAAGATCTTTTTTCACACCATCCATATGGTGAATGTATCATTTACGGAGAAATCATATCATAATAATTGTCATGGTCAAAATCATCATAAGCGAAATCACTTCTTGCTTTACTTTTTCCTTTAATAACTTTTTATAAGCATGGCAAAATATATTTTGGCGTACCACATATACGCGACCAATGACATAGTCATGTAACCACATTGTAAAATTCATTATCTTTATTTCTCTCAAACCTCCCTTAGAGGTGAGATGTGGTATTTATCCAACCATACATAATCACGTTATTATGCATAATCTTTATCACATGAAGTATATATTTTCACATTCACTTTCAGGAATGAGTCTGCATTTACAATGCTTATCACAAGTCACATTTTCAAGTAATGGATTATAATCATGTGAGCATACCTCATATTTACAAACTATATTGATACACAATTCCTTCACCTTTGAAGCATTATTTTGAGAACCGTTATTGTTCTCCTTTTTACAATTACCATTATGATGACTAGTGTTATCATTGATCTTTGGCACGACCACGTTCATTGGTCAACACTTGTCTTCATTTAGAGTTATTATGCACCGCTATCACATTCACTTCAAGAATGGAGCAAATCAAGTGGGACAAGGTTCATGCTTTTTCGTGAAAAATACATTACTTTTATTCAATCATTATTATATCATCAATATTGTGCATTGGTACTCAAACCCGATGCCTTACCATATAAAAGCATGTGTTGTTCATAATAAGTTGGGACTAACCCAACTCTTACAATCATGGAGCATCAGGACTCAAAACCCGATGTCTTACCCTCATGGTGCGTTGGGACTTAATACCCACCGTCTTATCCTTAACCTTTGGTATAATAGGTCATAGTGAATCACCCTTGAGCCTTTAATCATGGAGAGCATTAGATAACACTGCAGCGAAGGTCACAACAAATATGAATATCAACGTAAGTTACTTGCGTTTAATCTATAATGCTGTCATTTTTTTTCTTTTTATACAACCAGATTTCTAATTCTAATGCCCCACATCACTATATATATTCCATAAATTGCCAATAAGTGACTGCCCTGACAAGTATAATACATAGATAAATCAAGAGATTGGATAAGTTTCTTCTTGATTCAACGGGTTCATTTTCATACACAAATAATATTGTATTTTGTGTAATATGAACAATACCAAAAATCTTAAATTTCAAATATTAAAATGAGAATTTATAGGAAGAATGAAAAAAACACCCCCTGTACAATTGAAGCAACTTTATTCACATATGAAATACTCAAGCTTCCACTGGCAACGTAATTGATTCTACATAGTCAACATTTTTGTAGTTCAAACATAGACTGTGTTGTCTTCGTACTTTAAAATGATAATTGACATAAAATTAGAGTTTCGTGCTGATAACGTGTTAAGAAATGTAGCTCAAAGTAATAACATAAAACAAGAAAATAGATAAGAGATATAGAGAGAAAGAGATGAGAGATGAGAGATTCTTATTTCTTCCATGTATTCAAGTGTATACCATGTGATGCACAAACCCTCTATTTATAAGATGACATTGAGGCAATACAAAGGGATGTCATTAACATGATATTAACTATTGAGAACATGGGGAAGATCATGGGGAGGTTATAGAGATGTGGGAGTTACAACTATAATGGTGAAAAATTGTTAGAATTATCTACATAATAGAAAAGAGTAGTGGGAGTTATATTTGATTAGTGGACATCCATATAATATGTACTTTATAACATAATCGCCTTTTTTTATACAAAAAAGAAGAAGCTAAACATAAGAATTTTTTTACTTGAACCTTTCCAGGCTAAACATAAGTACTACTGTCTAAGTTTACTATTACCTAAAGGAATGTGGCGAGATTGTTGGTATCTTTCTATCATTAATAAGAAATCACAGTTTAGAATCTCATACAAATAGAGAATTATTTCGATATGAAACATTTTGCCTTTTTTATTTATTTATGAATCTACCTGGCACTAATTCAAATTGTTGGACAATTGCATTTTAGATATATGCCGGACTGTTAAATTGAACACGAGTTTCACTACGGAATTTCGCGCCCGACCTCGAGGAGCTCGGAGCAGAGTTGAAGCTTGACCCCGAAGGTACATATCGAAGGTTCCTTATGTTCAACCGTCGTGGAAAGGCGGAAAATTCCCAAGGGCACGTGGTTAGAGTTGACAACGCCTGCAAGAGTAGTACAAGTCTGTACTAGATCATTAAATAGTTGTACCAGCTGTATTTCTTTGTAATAATTAGATATGTACTATGTTGAGATTCCCCTTCCTATATAAAGGGGGCCCTTATCATTTTTTGGACACATGATATTCAATACAAGAACAAGAACATTCTCTGCTCTCTAACTTAAACATACTTTACAATTGTTCCACTGATTTATTGCTTCCATTTATTGTGTTAATTAATTGTTTTTCATTTATTGCTCATTATTGATCATAAAAGGCTGCCCTCGAGTCCCTTCATACTGTTATTCCTCCATTGATCGCCCCCTGTTAGGCATACTAGCCCGACCTCGACGCCCAGCTTCGGCCAGCTCGAGACCCTGTCTCACAATTGTTTGGTTTGCATCTCACCACTATCCCTTGCTCTTATCTCATTTTCCTGACATATACTTAGCATCTATTTCCTAACAATTAGTATTAAAATAAATCACGTATTTTTAGAATCACAAAATATAATATAATTGTAATTACCATTTTCAAGGTAAACAAAGATCTAAACTTATTTATGTGTGTGTTTGATTGGAAGAGACAGTTTCAGAAAGAAATTTGATGGTAAAAAGAAAAAGAATATTTTCTTGAAAACATGACTATTTTAGAATTGAATACAGTTGTTATGTTTGTTGAGCAAATACTTATAACATAAAAAGCTCTTCAATTTGTATTTTGTCAACTGGTCCCCAAAATGTTATCTAGGTGAAATACACTCCATCAATGTCATTACTATTTATTTCGTTCCTAATAGGATAACTTTCTGCTTGTTAATAAATTTTTAATATATTAATTTGAGAATTGTAATTTTTTTTTTTGGTAATTAAAAATATTCTATTACCACTGAGTATATTTACAACTTAATAAAACAAAAAAAGATAGAATCCTACTTCACTGGACATTGCGTCCCCAGTGTTGTAGTAGTCTTCACTCACCTGGCTACCTAAACAACAGATCCTCCATTCTAGTCAGCCTAAAGAAATAGTAAAAAAACTCTCTCCTACTTATTCCAAGGACCACTCCTCTATTCACATCTATTTAGGGTAGAAATTCAAATCATGTAATCTCCGAGCTAGTTTTGGCTTCCTACTTCCTCTATTGTGTATCTCCTGGATGACTAACCTCACGATTGTTGCAGCAGGCCTGGCAGTATTGATGAACACTTTGTTGATCCTTTCGTGCCACACATAATAGATCCCAGCAGCCATTGTTATTCTGAATATCTCAGTTGTGGCGTCCTTCCACTTGCAATATGTCATAGCTCAGTCAAGTAAAGCCTCTCACTCTAGCGCTTGCTTATTCAGTCCTTTCCATCTAAGAAGTCGCTCCCATATCTCAGCTGCAATATGTCATTTGAAGAACATATGGGATATACTCTCATGTACATTACCACATAAGTGACATGTTTGATCAGTAAGAATCCCCCATTTATGTAGTTTGTCCTTAGTGTATAGCCTCTCGTGTGCTACCAATCTTACAATGAACAACCACTTTGGTGACCCATGATTATTACAAACAAGTCTTCTCCAACTGACTTTTATGAATGTTCCTAGCATCTTCTGGCATATTTTCTTGATAGAAAATTCTGCCATGCTATGAAACTTCATGAAAGTGATCTCAGCTTCCTCAAAGTACTACTTCGCTTTGAAATTTTTTTGGGCCATCCAAGATTCTTGATTAGTGTAGGCCTCCCATATTATTCTCCCTTTCCCATAGTATGAATGAATCCACTTTACCCATAGTTTGTCATTCTTCCTGCACACATTCCATATCATTTTGCATATAACGACCTTATTCCACATTGCAATATTTAGCAGACTAAGACCCTCAGCAGACAAAGGTAAACATAGTTTGTCCCATGCCAGTACAGCCTTTTTGGAAATATTTATTCCCCCGGTCCATAGGAATCTTTTACACATCATTTCTATCAGCAGCTAACCTTCTTTGGTAGAGTAAACATTTGTGTTCAGAAAACTTGTATTGAAAACATAACACTCTTCAGTAATTGAACCCTTCCAGCATAGGATAGGACTTTAGTTGTCCATGAGTTCACACTTTGCAGCATCTTCTCAAGTAAAGGTTGACATTGGACACTTGAGAGTCGCTTAGTACTGAGCGGCACTCCTAGGTACCTAATAGGCAGCTCACCTTTAACAAAGGCCGGGACATCTACTATTTGTTGTTGGATGTCTTGACTAACTCTTCAAAATAAACATAGCTTTTGTTCAGGTTGGCAACTAAACTAGATACAAGGGAAAACTTTTGATAGCATTCAAAAACTGCCTTAACAGACTTAAGATCACCCCCATAAAAGAGGAGAAAATCATCTGCAAATCTCAATTGCACCAGTTGAAGTTTTGCATACTTTGTGTGACACTTGAAACCCTTTGTCTTCTTCATATTCATTAATAGCTTGCTCAAGTACTTCATAACCAGCACAAACAGGTAAGGGGATAAAGGGTCCCCTTGTCTTAGTCCTCTTTTGGCTTCAAATGGTTCAAATAGCCTACCATCATTAATCACAATAGAATATGTGACTATTGTGACACAGTTCATAATACATTTAACGAACAAAGCAGGAAAGTTTAATGTACTCGGGATTTGCTCCAAGTACACCCATTCAACTGAATTGTATGCTTTTCACATATCAACTTTCATCATATACTTAGGAGAAATATTTTACCTACCACAACCCTTGCACAATCAAAGAGCATAGGTGTTTACCCTTAAAATCGGACAAATATTGAATTTGTAAGTGATTTTAAGGATACACGGATTAATTTGATACAAAGCTATAATTAAGTCAAATTGAACAAACAAAGATTAAATAGATTCAAACCACACGAGGAAGATAGTTCCAGCCTTATGACATATTCACCCTCGATCCGGGCTCGTTATGGCCAACACTGATGAACAAGAGAGAGAGAGCTAATAACAGAGAAAATAATAATAATATATTATTTTGAAATGTGTGTTACAATGTACTTAATGAATTATCAGACCCACTTTATGAAGTAGGGGAATCCTACTCTAAGTATAACTCTAACAAAGGTAAAAAAAATCTTATGTTTAATTGATTAACAGTTCTACATTGACACGTGCCGAGATCCCCACTGTAATATCCGGCCGCTCACGGATACTACAGTCTTTTGTTGGCCATGCTTGATTGTCCAATAATGTTCTTCAAAGTCATTCAAATCTAGGACCGATTCCGAACTGTGACCCCAAAATTCTCGAGGGCGGGCGTCATGCACTCGAATTATGACTCGATGAGACTTTCACCTTAATTTCGGTCCCCTGTAATCAAATCTCGAGCTTGGATTATTTTGTCGGAGATCGGAACGTACCATGTGCGTGATTTTATCCGTATACAGATAATCCCTTCATTTTTTGGAGAATAAATGACGAGAAACGATATGAGCTTCCGATTCTCGCTTCAGAAATGACACATCGCGATAGAAATGACAAAACACCCAAAGCGTCTCGTCAATCATGTCTTAATGGCATTAAATGCAAGTCAGTCGTCGGTCGGCTGTCTCTGGATGTGAAACGATACTGAACTCTTATAGATACCCCCTCTTCTATCCATTTTTCACTTTCCACCAAATATTCTACCTTCGTACCTTCAAGGTTTCAATATTCTCTAGAGTTTTTACCCCCGTTACCCAAGGTTCTTCAGACTTTACAAAAGCTTTTACTCATCTCCTACTCAATCTAACAAGTCTGATCTTTCAAGTTTCACTCGTTCTCCATCTTTTCCAAGCTTTTTCTTCCATAAGAATGGAAAAAACCTCAAATTCTGTTCCTCGAAAGGATGGTCCTTCTTCCTTGTGACCGACCACTACGGTCGAGGAGACCGTCCGATAAGGTTGTTGATGAACTGGCGGAAGAGCCCCTTTGAAGATTTTAATTCCCGTGGTTGTTCGGTCACCAGCGACTTTAAGGTTGAGAAGCCTTCTTCTGTACATGGTCGGTGTGAGGAGGCCTCGAGATACATTTTCTCAATAACCGAAGAGGTCCTTCCCACGGTCCGAAAAGACTCTAACTGGGCCGACGGAGACATAGTGGTCCCCCACCCCGAGGAGGCCATTACCACCCATGTCCAGGGATATCTAAGTGTTTTTCACTTATCCTTTTACATTGAGCCGTGTAGACCCGGCCATCTTAGACTTCTACATGAGGTATAATGTGTGACTTGGCTAGATTCATCCATAACTGTGGAGGATCCTGATCCTCCTCTGATGTTTTTGAACAAAATCGATAGGTGTTCGTTCACCATCGATCATCTATTCCGCTTATACAGACCCTGAATCTTCCACGAGGACTGTGAAGCTAATACGTCAGGATAGCAAGGCCTCGTTCTAAAGAATTGACGAGGGCCGGGATCGGGGTTAGCAAGGACATTTTGTTCGAGTGAGCACCATTGACCTAGTACCTGCCGAGTGGAGGTTGTTCCCCGAAAGGCAGAACGTATCACGTAACTATTCCCTTTAAGCGTTGATTTTATGACATATCTTCCCTTTTCTTATCTGTGCTTGTTATGTTGTAGCCCTTGCTTGAGTTCCGAATGCTATCCCTAGACTCAAGGAGTGGGTCAAGGGCATTGTGTCACAAATTCCCTACTCCGAGCGCTCATGGAGCAAACTTTCAAAAGGACGTTGGGAAGCCTGTTCCCATGGTAAGGTTCTTTTCGCGAACAAGTCGTATTGAACTTTTTCTTCGAATATCGTGTCCTTATCTCCTTTACTTTCTTTGAAGGTTTGCCTAAGAACATTGAGCTTAGGCCTTCAGTCGGGGATGAGGACTTGCCTTTTGAGTCTCCTACTCTGAGGAAAGCCGAAGAGAGAAAAAGGAGGAGGGCTCCAAGTTCCTCGATCTCGGAGAAAAAGAAAACAAGGAGAAGGTTGGTGCGCAAGAAAAAGGAAAACAATAGTTCCGAAGCACCAACTTCGGACTTGCTCTATACGCTTAGGGACGAGTCTAAGGGGGAAGAGCCTTTTATTTTTGTGGCACGCGAGTCGTCGCCCCTCGAAGAGCAAGGGGTTGTTCCACCAGAGACCTGTGTGGCTGATCTGCCTCAAGCCAGGGAGATTGATGAGGAGTCTGAGGTTGAGGCTTCCCGGGATGCGGGAAGTGCCATGGAGGAGGCACTTGGTGTGATAGAAATCACCGAGTCACCCTCGTTTACTGAGTCTATGTATAATGAGGCCCAAACGATGAAACAACGACCCAACAAGGGAGCTAACAGAGCGGACGATCCCCTCCACTATTTGTTTAATAGCGTGGATTCTACTGCCACAGAGGACGTCACCGGGTTAGGTGACATAGAGGTACCAATGAAAAGTTCATCCTCGAGGGTAGGTGGGCCTAACTAGAGCCCCACACTAGTCAACCGGTTCCCTTGCCCCGAGTGCGAATCTGGATCGGAAGCGATTAATTATCATCACCGTTCTAGAGGATGCTCGAGTTCTTTATGACCCTGTGGGGATAGCCAGTTACTTCCAGTTCCTGGTGACTGAAGAAGACCAGGACAAACTAAATGAAGTAGACGTGCCATGCCTATTCAATGAAGCACATCAGGCGCTGAACCAGGTAACTCTTGAGAATTCCCGATGATTCCAATTTTTCTTCTAATATTTGAACTAATATTTTGGTAATTCTAATATCTTTCCTCATATTTTCAGGCCTCAGTTCTCCACCATGAGACCTTCCTCCGGTATCGGGATGAAATGATCCAACTCAAGGCCGATGACAAAGAGCTCGCTGAGAAAAGAAACATGTATAAACTTCTCAACGAGCAACGTGAGGGTGAATCAAGAGCCTCTGAGCCGAGTTGGATGTGGCTCAGAAAGAACATGCCAACCTATTGGAAAATGTGGAAAACTTTTAAGTTAGTGATGATGATCTAAACACGGTTTCTAACAGTCAGAATCCACAGGTCCAACAGAAGATTGATCAGGTTGACCAGTTCCGGGATGAGATGGACGAAGTCATGGCAAAATCCGAAGAGAGGAAGAGCAATATGGATCGGTTGGCTTCAGAAAAGGAAACAGCTCGGGATCAATTGGCCTCAGCGGAGGCCCAACATCAATTTATGAAGGAGAATGCAGAGGCACGGTCCCGGTTTATTGAGGAGCTCCACTCTCAAATGATCTCGGTTGTTTCCGATCGGGAAACCATCACCAAGGGCCTTAAAGCAGCCAAGTCAGTGACCCAGTACAAAGCTGACGTTGAGGCTGCTCAAGGATGCCTAAAGTCCATAGTCGATCATGCGAAGTGGCAGTCCCGGAGGGAGGCTCTCGAAGAGGTTCATGCCCGGGGGATTGATTTTTCGGCCAAGCTTGAAAATGTTAAGAGGATTGATTCCAAGGCTAAAAAGTTGGCGTACCCCGAGGATGAGTAAGATTGCAAGGGTTCAGACGGATCCAAGGACGGGGAAGATTTCGACGGCCCCAGTTATGAGGGGACTCCGGTGCGGATTTGCCTTCTTAGGTGCCTTGTATTTTGCTTTTGTACCTTTGTATTTTGTTGAGTCTCTTTGGCCTTTGTAAAAATTTGCGTAAATATATAAGGCTTTTTCCCTTCAGCAATTTTCAAGCTTGACTCTTTTTGCTTTTTTATTCATGATTGCAAGGAATTCAGATGCCTTAGCATGTAATAATTAAGTCTTATCGGAGGTTCGAACATTGTTCGTTTTCGAGACTATTTTGCTTAAGGCTTGTGAGAGGGCTTGGTATGACCGGAAGCTTTCCCCGAAATGTTCACTTGGACTTTTTTATAATTTTGCCGAGGGTAGCCTTCGAACTAATTTAGAAATTTTGAAGGCCTTATGTTTTGGTTACGGATCTCGGACATCTCCGAGTCGTTCTAGGATGGTCTTAGCCTTTTATGTTGGGGTACTTCCCAACAGGCTCGTTACCCCATGTTATCCGGGCTTGCCCTGGATGATAGTTTCAAATGGGGATGGACATAGCCTTTAAAGTCCGGGCACTGCCTAATAAGCTTTGTGCCTCCGAGCTTCGATACCCCAGGTCGCCCGAGCCTGCCTAGCATGATAGTCCCCAAGTGAGGGTAACCTCTTGGATCCGGATAGAGGTGGCCCTTGGGCTCGATATCTTTACGGGATCGAATGTACAAATGTTTAAGGGACAAAATAGTTATCCGCAAAGAGAAACTTTCTTTCATTTATGTGCATAATATACAAGGTTACAAATGTGTACATGCTTCATGTCACAGTTTGGGTGGTCTATGTGGGCATGGTTCATTTGATCGGTTGACCCTTACAATAAATCATATCCACCGAGCCTAGGTAGTTCGAGCATAAAGTTTCTCTACTTGGCAAAAATTATTATCCGGGGGTGATGGCCCCCAGTATCGGAGGCCGATCATAGAGAGGCCTCGGATACTGTTAATATAGACCTTGACTTTGGTCTTTGATTCGCAGTTAGCACGATCCATTATTTCCTCGTTAAAAACCTTGCGGAAAACCCATTTTGGACAAAACCGATCTAAGAAAAAAAGAGTGCAACGTGTACTTTCAGGCCTTATAGTCGTATCGTCCCTCGTTCCCTGCAAGTGTTAGTCTAATATGTAAAGTACACAAATGAATGGCATCGTACCTCAATAGTAGTATCTTTTTAAGTGGGTCATGTTCTAGTTGTTCGGCAGTCGCTCACCGTTCATTGCTTTGAGTTTGTATGATCCTTTGCTCGTGATCTCGATAATTCGATATGGACCTTCCTAATTCGTCCCCAGCTTCCCCTTGTTCAGGTTACGGGTTCTCAATGTCACCTTCCTTAACACCAAGTCCCCGATACCTAAGTGTCAAAGTTTGGCTCTTCGATTGTAATTTGTTGATGTTGGGTGGCCATCCGGACGAGGGCAGCCTCATGCCTTTCATCTAGCAATTCCAAGCTCGTATTCATGGCCTCATCGTTTGACTCTTTGGTCGCATATCGGAACCTGAGACTGGGTTCTCCTACTTCGATCGGTATTATAGCTTCGTTGTTGTAAACCAACGAGAATAGGTTGGCCCCGATACTAAACTTCGAGGTCGTATGATATATGCCCATACGACTTCGGGCAAGATTCCTTTCAATTTTCCTTTGGCATAGGTCAATCTCTTTTTGAGGTTTTGGAGTATGGTTTTGCTGGTCGGCTCCGATTGCCCGTTCCCACTAGGGTGCTAGGGTGTTGATAGGATCCTTTTGATCTTATGGTCTTCGAGATACTTTCTTACTTTGCTTCCGGTGAACTACTTCCCATTGTCGCACACAATTTCGGCCGGCATTTCGAACCGGCATATTATGTGGTCCCAAATGAAATCGTTGACTTCCTTCTCCCTGAGTTTCTCATACGCCTGGGCTTCCACCCACTTATAAAAATAGTCAGTCATAAATTATTTAAATTGAGCCTTACCGAGTGCCCGTGGGAGGGGGACGATGTTCGTCCCCCATTTCATGAACGGCATGGTGACAAGACTGAACGCAGCAGCTCCCCGAGCTGATGAATCATCAAAGAATACCTTTGACATTCGGCACATTTTTGTACGAACTCATTCGCGTCCTTTTCCATGTCGGTCTAGTAGTAGTCGGCTCTGATTATTTTTTGAACTAATGATAGGCTTCCGAATTATTTGCGCAGGTGTCTTCGTGGACCTCCCTTAGAACATACTCGGTATCTCCCGGTCCTAGACATATTGCGAGAGGGCCAATGAATGTTCTTCTGACCAAGGTATCATCTTCGGACAAGGTGAACTAGGCCGCCTTCGTACGTAGAGCCCTCGATTCTTTAGGATTCCAGGGCAATTTTCTGTTCTTCAAATACTCTATATATTTATTTCTCCAGTCCCAAGTTAGGCTTCTTGAGTTTATCTCGGCGTGACCTTCTTCCACTACCAATCTCATGAGTTGTACGACTGACCCCGAGTTGAACTCATCATCATCGACCTACGATCCCAAGTTAGTGAGGGCATCGGTCTCACTATTTTTATCCTGAGGTACATGTTGTAGAGTCCACTCCTTGAACTGATGTAACATTACCTGCAGCTTATCCTGGTACCTTTGCATTCATTCATCTCTAACCTTGAACGTCCCATTAACTTGGTTCACCACAAGGAGGGAGTCTCACTTAGCATTGATCACCTCCGCCCCCAAGATTTTGGCTAGTTCGAGACCTGCAATCATGGCCTCATACTCGGCCTCTTTGTTAGTCACTTTAACAACCCTAATAGATTGTCTAACTACATTACCTGTCAGTGGCTTCAATACAATGCCAAGTCCACACTCCTTTGTGTTCGAGGCACCGTCTGTAAAGAGGGTCCAGATTCACAAAGAAGTTCCCGAGTTCAGCAACAACTCTATTTCGACCTTGGGTATTAGGGCCGGCGTAATGTCGGCCATGAAGTCTGCCAACATTTGATATTTGATGGCGGTCCGGGGTCGATATTCGATATCGTACCCGCTGATTTCCACGGCCCATTTGGCTAGTCGTTTTGAGATCTCGGGT
Organism: Nicotiana undulata; assembly: GCA_005239495.1. Taxonomy (NCBI): domain Eukaryota; kingdom Viridiplantae; phylum Streptophyta; class Magnoliopsida; order Solanales; family Solanaceae; genus Nicotiana; species Nicotiana undulata. The sequence continues at coordinate 23,896 of ML261229.1, forward strand.
TTATGCCTTATGTTCCTCAATGGGTAAGTAGTTACAACATATATGGGGTGGCATTGAAAGTATGTTTATAGCTTCCAAGAGGCGCTTAGCTAAGCGAGCGCCAAGTTTTCTAGGTGAGGATACCTAGTTTCGGCCTCGCCTAGAGTTCTGCTAACATAATAGATAGGAAATTGCGTACCTTCTTCTTCCTGGACTAGGACTCCACTTACTGCCACCTTGGATACTGCTAAGTATAGGCACAGTTGTTCGTCTGCCTTCGAAGTATGACGCAAAGGATGGCTCGAGGGATACCGTTTGAGTTCCTCCAAGGCTTGTTGGCACTCTGGAGTCCATGAGAAGTTATTCTTCTTCTTCAATAGTGAGAAGAAATGATGGCTCTTGTTGGAGAACCTTGAGATAAATCGACCCAAAGCGGCTATGCCTCTGGTTAAACTTTGTACGACTACACATGCAGATTTTTCTAGGTTCAGCTTCATATTGTATTTCTTCAAGATGTCGAAGGTTTCCTGCAAATGCTTCAAATGGTCCTCTGCTCACAGGGACTTAACCAACATATCATCAATATAAACCTCCATTGATTTTCTTACATGTTCTTCGAACATCCGATTTACTAGGCGTTGGTAAGTGGCACCGGCGTTTTATAGTCCGGATGGCATTACGTTGAAGCGCTAGGTACCGTACTTAGTGATGAATGATGTTTTTTCATGATCGCCCGGTTTCATCCGAATTTGGTTATACCCAGAATAGGCCTCGAGAAAACTGAGGATCTCGTGGCCGGCCGTTACATCGATCATGCGATCGATGTTGGGCAAAGGGAAAGATTCCTTGGGACATGCTTTATTCAAATCGTTATAGTCTACACACATTCTTAATTTATTCCCTTTCTAAGGGACTACCACTACGTTTGCTAACCAATCCGAGTACTTAACCTCCCGAATGGACCCTATTTTAAGGAGTTCAGATACCTCATCTTTGATGAATGCATGCTTGAATTCAGACTGAGGTCTCCTTTTCTGTTTGACTGGATGGAACTTCGGGTAAAGGCTCAGCTTGTGTGTGGTTATTTTCGGGGGGATCCCTATCATATAAAGGTGAGACCAAGCGAAACAAACCATGTTAGCTATAAGGAATTGAATGAGTTTCTTCTTGAGCTCGGGACTTAACCCCGTGCCAAGGTGTACCTTACGATCAAGCAGGTGTCTGACCAATGTGACTTGCTCCAGCTCTTTGCTTGTTGATTTGTTGGTGTCGGAATCATCAAGGACTATGAAAGATCTGGACTTCATAGTTGTCGTCTTCATCCATACCCTACTTCTTCGATTCCATCGAGGCCGGTATGCCCATCGGGTTCAGACCATGCGATGTCAAAAGTGCGGATATTGGAATCATCGCGTCGACCGCGAACATCTCCTTTGTGGCTCGTTGCTCTCCGTAAACTATTTTAATTCCTCCAAACATTGGGAATTTCAGCACCAGGTGTAGTGTCAAGGGTATTGCCCTCATGTTATGAATCCATGGTCTCCCGAACAAATCATTGTACCTCATGTTCCTTCGATCACACATAACTTCATTTCCTGAATAGTCCCTGCGGTATTTACCGGTAATGCTATCTCCCCTTCAGTGGTCCCGCATGCCATGTTGAATCTAGTTATAATCCTGACGGCATGCACAATTTGGTCTTACAAACCCAGTTGTTCCACGACCCTCGATCTAATCATATTGGCCGAGATACCTGGATCAATCAATTCTCGCTTAGCTCAAGATTTATTTATGAGTACAAAAATTACCAGTGCATCATTGTGGGCTTCACGATGCCTTCACCGTCCTTGTTGTTGAAAGACAAGGTCCCTTCTGGTATGTAATCTCGAGTCTATTTTTCTGTCATGAAGGATACATTGGTTCACTTTAGCATCGTCCCCTAGGGAACGTCGTTCCCACCGATGATCATGTTAATGACATGCTGAGGTTCCTCTTGCCTGACATGTTTATTGGAATCTTTATTCCTGAAATGATTATTGACTCGATCGCTCAAGAATTCTTGGATTTGTTCATTGTTGAATAATCGGGCCACTTCCTCTCTTAATTGTCAGTAATCCTCTGTTATGTGGTCGTGAGTGCCATAATATTTGCACATTAGGTTAGGATCCTATCACGACCCCAAATCTAAACTAGTCGTGATGGCTCCTATCATGGAACTAGGCCAACCAAATTAACACTCAAAACGTAAAATGTCTTTCAGTTATATCATTACTAGACGGGTAATCCATACAGGTTTCGTTTAATCATTTTTAAGCAGATAAAGATACACCGAATATTAAATACAACCCCAAGATCCCGGAGTCACTAGTCATGAGCATCTAAAGAAAATATACAAGTCTGGAAGAAATTAAACTCTATAATACTAAGCAGGAGGAAGCAGGGATGCGGACGCGTGCAACTACCTCGCAAATCTCCGAGAAGTCTCTGGAACAGATGGACAGCTCACTCTGCCCTAACACCTGGATCTGCACACAAGGTGCAGGGAGTAATGTGAGTACGCCAACTCAGTAGTAATGAAAATAAATCAGGTCTGAGCTGTAAGAAACACATAAGGTCAAATCATCATATCACGATACGCACAATCTTTCTTTCCCACAGTGTATACGTTAAATCATGATGCTTAAAAGCCAATTTCAGTAAAAATCCTTTGAAAAGTGTAATTTCCAACAATTTCAGAAAAATGCTCAAGAAGTTAGTGTAGAAATGAAATGAATCATAAGTAGCCACTCGGGAAAAAACAAGTATCATAAACCGCCCCTCGGGCAAATCATCACTCAGAATCAGTCCCTCAGCATGCCTCACAATCACTCATAATCATCCCCTCGGGCAACCTCACAGCCACTCATGCCTCCCAATCACGTGTCACTCGGCACTCGGCAATCGAACTCAATAGGTACCTGCGCTCACTGGGGGTCTACAGACTCCGGAGGGGCTCCTACAGCCCAAGCGCTAATATCAAGCCATCTCGTGGCATCAATCACTTTGGCACTCAGCCTCTCAATAACATGTTGCGGTGTGCAGCCCGATCCAATATCATATCCTCACAATCAGGCACTCGGCCTCACTCAGTCACCATAAACAGTATGACATGCTGCGGCGCGTAGCCTGAACCCATAATATCCTCACAACATAGGCCTTCGGCCTCACTCAGTTAGAAACCTCTTAAAAAGTCGTTCGGGCTATCAGTAAAATGGGGTACTCGATCCAAAATATCATTTTAAATCACAAAATAATGTAAATGAGACTGAGTTTTGAACTCAGTTAAATATAATATGACTGAGTGTAAATCATGAATTAGCACAGTGAGGAATAGTAGTAAATAGACAAGGGGTCCAAACAGGTCGGCACAAGGCCCCAAACATGGCGTACAACCCAAATATATCAAAAGCATAAAAATACGATTTATCACATGATTTAAAAGCAATGACGCAACTCAATAGTTGCCTCGGGAAGAACCAAGTTCAAATCCCTCATCAGTGCACGCCACACACTTGTCATCCAGCGTGTGCGTCACTCCAAAACAGTGAGAAGATGCTAAGTCCGGGGTTTCATACCCTCAAGACAAGATTTATAGTCATTACTTACCTCAAACCGGCCTGAAAACTACTCCGCGATACTCTTTCCCCTCGAATCGGCTCCCAAATGCTCCGAGTCTATCAAAATCAGATTAAAATCATCAAAATATGCTAGGGAGACGAAACCCATTCAAAAACTATCAAAATTAGGCACAATTCCCAGAATTGGCCAAACCAGACCCCCGGGCCCACGTCTCGGAATTCGATAAAATTCACACCACTAGAATCCTCATCCACCCACGAGTCTATACATACCAAGAACGCCAAAATCGGACTCCAAATGACCCCTCAAATTCCTATTTTTAAAGTCTCTTAATCACAAGCCCTATTTATCACTTTTTAGCACTGATTTTCCCCAATTTTCATCACTAATCAGACCCTTAATCACACATAAACGAGTTTTAAGTTCAAAAACCTTACCTCAATGGAGAATTATCGATTTTCCTCTTCAAAAACCCTTCAAAAGCTTCAAACCCGCATGCAAATGGTGAAAGAATGCCCAAAATTCACTAAGGACCCTTTATATATGATCTTCCCAGGGATTTCCGCACCAGCAGCCCCATTAGCGGACCTGCGGTCCCAGGTGCGCACCTGCGCATCCGACTAAAGTCCCAAATTTCCGCACATGCGATAACTTCTTCGCACCTGCGCAAGGTCTTTGTACCTGCGGACCTCGCGCCTGCAGTCTTCCTTCCGCAGGTGCAACCACACCAGTAGTGGTGCACCAGCAGCATTTTCTGCTGCAATTTTCCAACTTAAACTTCCTGATGACTATCCGAAAACACCCCAAGCCCCTCGGAACCCCAACCAAACATGCCAACACATCCCATAACCTTATTAAAACTTAGTCGAGCCTTCGAAACACCAAAAACAATGCAAAAACACCAAAATCACATCAAATTCAAGGCTATGAACTTTGTGATTTCTAAATTTCACCAAGGATACCGAAACCAACCAAAACACAACCGATTGAATTGAAAATTTGCACAAGTATACAAACTGACATTACAAACCCGCTCCAACTTTTGGAATTCCATTCCGACCCCGATAGCCTATTTTTTGCTGCCGATCAGAAATCGCCAAAAACGGACTTTCGCCAATTCAAGCCTAATTCTACACCGAACATCAAAACCCCATTCCGAACACACTCCTAAGTCCCAAATCACCTAACGAAGCTATCCAAGCCATAAAATCTACATTTCGAGGTAGTTTAAGTCAACTCCTAGTTGACTTTTTCAACTATTAGGCAAATTTAAGAGACTAAGTGTCTCAATTCTCACCACGACCACTCCGAACCCGAACCAACCGACCCACCAAAACATACAAGAGCTGAACCACACAAAATGAAGCAGAAATAGAGGAAACGGGGCTAATCTCGCGAAACGACCGGTTGGGTCGTTACAGATCATTTTGGGCTGGATCAGACTGCAGAGGTCGAGTCCATTTGGTGTCTTTGATGTGTTCGATGGCAGATACGATAGCGGCGGATTCGATGTTAAAGTTGTACTATGATAATCTTGGTGCTTCCTTAGGCTCGATGGGCCTGTCGAAACTATTTTAGCTCATGAGTCCCCAGTTGTTTTGACCTCGATCACTCCTCCTTTCATTTCTCACAGAGTTTTTCCCATACCCACTACTTGTTCTGTCTCCATTGTATAGTTGATACTATCCCTGTTTGATCTTGGTTCATGATCAATAACTCTCTTGACTCTGTCGATGGTTCTGACGGGATAAACAGACCCGGAAGGGGCACCAAGTCGATCATCGTCGACCCTGATTTTTATTGATACTGGTTATGCATGTCGGCCCAGGTAACATCTGGATGTTCTACCAAGTTTCATTTCAACTTATGTGAAGCCAACAAGCTTCGAACATTGAGTCCTTGGGTGAAAGCCTAAACAGCCCAATCATCAGTGATTGGGGGCAGGTCCATCAGTTGCATTTGAAACCGGGGGACGAATTCTCTAAGAATCTCATTATCACTCCGTTTTACTTTGAAAAGATCTGACTTCTTGGTCTCGACCTTGATCGCCCCAGCGTGTGCATTTACGAAGGAATCTGCAAGCATATCAAACTAGTCAATAGAATTAGGAGGTAGGTTATGATACCGTATCATAGCTCCCTTTGACAGAGTTTCCCTGAACTTTTTCGATCGAGTCGAGAAGCTTGAACTCCGCTGAGATCGACAGGGGGCACCTCGTTACGGGAGCTACATTGTTGTTCTCACCGTGGTGACCGGACTCAGCATCCACGTTCAAAGGGGCTAACTGGGAGTTCGCAATTTTGAACTTTAGCCTGAAATTGGAGACACTTCAAAGAACAAGTGTAAAATAGTGTGTGTTATAGAAGTTTGTATCAAATAGACACTATTATCCTTAGCCCCACGGTGGGCGCCAAACTGTTTACCCTTAAAATCGAATAACAATTGAATTGGTAAGTGGTTTTAAGGATACACGGATTAAGTTGATTCAAAGCAATAAATTAAGTTAAATTGAACAAACAAAGATAAAAATAGATTCAAACCACACGAGAAAGATAGTTCCAGCCTTAGTGAAATATTCACCCTCGATCCGGGCTCGCTATGGCCAGCATTGATGAACAAGAGAGGGAGATAATAACAAAGAAAATAATAATATATTGCTTTGGAATGCGTGTTACAATGTATTTAATAAATTATTAGACCCCCTCTTTATATAGTAGGGGAATCATGCTCTAAGTATAACTCTATAAAAGGTATAAAAAATCTTCTGAGTAATTGATTGTTTTACATCGATACGTGTCGTGATCCTCGTCATAATTTCCGGCCAGTCATGGATATTACGGCCTTCTGTTGGCCGTGCTTGATTGCCTGACAATGTTCTTCGAAGTCGTTCAAAGTTAGGATCGATTCCGAATCGTGACCCCGAAATTCTCGAGGGCGGGTGACATGCCCCGGATTCTGACTCGATGAGACTTTTGCCTCAATTTCGGTCTCATGTCATCATATCTCGAGCTTAGCTTATTTTGTCAGAGACCAGAATGTACCATGAGCCCGAGATTACCCCTATACAAGGCCTATATCCTAATTCTCTTACAGTTGCAACAGGTATATTCATCATTCAGCTGAAACAGAAGAACAAGATATCTAAAAAGACATGCTTTTGCTTTAGAAGCTCCACAAGAACTTACTGGTGGCATATATGTGGATCGCAGTGATAATTGTTAAAGCAAAAATTTATTCATACACGATGTTTATCAATCAACATAACATGTGTTTATGTATATTTTGTTATCACTAACCATGATCAACTACGTATAAATCAGTATAAACATGGATATTTGATAAGTAAATATATTCAGTAACTTTTTAGCAAGAAATTCAAATTTTGGCACAGTTAAAAATGGAATGTGGGAGACCATTGGTCCATTTTACCCCCTCAATTTACTTCCTCTTTTCGTCCCTTTCCAAACCTTGGAAATTCTTTGTAGGAAAGTAATATGGTTCCACTTGTGATTCCCAAAGCTATTAGGCTCTTTCCAAATTGATGTTGATCTGTGTCTCTGCACATTGTGCTCTTTTTTCCTTCTCGTTTTTTCTTAAAGAAAAAATAAAACCAGAAAGACCATGTGAAAAGAAATGCCTACGGAAACTTGTCTCTTTGCTTGTTGTATCTCAACGCGAGAAAGGGAAGAACATAGTTGATAGTACTGTGGTTACTATAATGCCAAAGTTTACCCTTTTGCTGTTTGCAAAATTTCCTTTTCAGACTTTAGTCTATTTTCTTATCTTTTTTCAACAAAATTCACTATGCTATATCTCGAAATAATTTATAAACTTTTACTCCATGTAAACATATTTTCTTTTTGGTCAAAAAGAGTGACCCCTTTCTGAATTTGGGAACAATTTAGCTTAAACTTCCAATTCTATCCTTAATGGGAATTTTTTATAACCACACAAATATTCTCGACCCCCTTTTGTTTTGGACCACAAATTCTAAAAGTTTTCATTTTTTTTTAAATTCGTGCCTAGTCGAACAGGTTCACATAAATTAGAACGCAGGGAGTAATTACTTCCCGATCCTCATTTTATGATTAGGGTGTGTCTGGTATTTACGGAAAATATTTTCCCTTTTTTCACTGTTTGGTTGCACCAAAAAGTTTGAAAAATATTTTCCTAGATATTACATTTTCCTATTGAAGGAAAATTACTTCCCTAGAAAAAGTTAGGAAAACGTTTTCCAAAAATTCCACCTACCCTCACATCTAACCCCAACCCCCTCCAACTTTACTTTTCTGTTTTTTCGTTTTTCTGCGCCACCCACATACCCCCTCCCCTCCCCCCTCTCCCC